>OMNV01000645.1:170414-230873 GCA_900303265.1 Brotula barbata
TTTTTCAGGTATGTTGGTGGTCATGTGTTCCATTTGTGATGAAGTGCTTTACTCTTCACTCTTTCAACCCTTAAGTGGATGAGGATGAGCTTCGAGCGTTTCATTGTTCGAATGAAGCTTAACTGGTTTCATCAGGGTCTTTCTCATTGCTTTTGATGTCAGTTAATGTTTTGTAAAGTAATTTTAGTTCAATCTGTTAGCATTCATAAATCCCCAAAATTATGCTAGATTGTAAAATATTTGCCTTGCTTGTAGTTTGTGCGATTCATGAAGATGTTTCCATTTGTGCATCTCTGTCCTGATGATTCCTCCAGATGGGCATCAAGTATCTTAGTGTGTGTGGGGAGACTGCATTGGTGCCGTGATCATGATCTCCTTGTTTTTAAGACCTTGACCTTTAACCCTCACAGAAGGTCACCCCTGACATAGTGAGAGTTCCCGCAGAAGGTCAAGCTGAGGGTCACACAGTTACCTCCTTTGCTTTATTACCATGCAGAGTGTTGGGCAGGGGCCCTGACGTGGCTGTCACTGTCTGTCTAATCATTCATCTGTGACAGACAGGAGACCCCAAGGCTGACCCGCCTCGGGATGGAGGCTCATTATGGACATGCTAGACATTAGTGAGTTACATTGATTTCAATTTTAGATGAAGTGGTATTAAGATGATTATGTTCTAGCTGTAGAAAAAAATATAAATAAGTGAGGTTAACCAAAACATAAAGGTCAACTCACAGCTGTTTTGCATCATAAAGCCGTGAAACTTAAGGAATTACCGTTAAAAGGGCCTTGAATATTATCATATGCTTTTATTCCTAATAAATGGAGATAAACTGTGGGAGGTTCATTTGGGAAAAAGTGTGAATTCCTCCTGGGTTTTTTGGTCAAATTTCCAGATCTCCGGGGTTATTCAGACTTTCTAATGTTTTATAACTGTGGGGGTTTTGTGTTTATTCCATTTTTTTTGGGTTGACACCAAATTTTCCAGCTCTCCCTGATTTGACCTTTTGGTGGTCATTTCTGTCATTTTAGGACTATTCCAGACATTTCCCTTTCATTTCTGGTCCTGAACAATGAAGAGTCTGGTTCGTTCTAAACAACTCAGAGCTCTTAAATTTCTGAGCTCTTACTTGTATAAGTGCTACTGCATCGCTGTCTGGGATGGGGTTGGAATATTTTGTAGTTTATTTTGATATATTGTGTTTATTTATATGTCAATAGATAATGGATGAATGGATGAACGATTTAATCCATTTCCAGGTACAAATCAGAAGAATCGTTTCAGACATGCGTGAGTAAAACTCTTTAAACATTGGTAAATGAATTCGTAATTGAGTGCATTTTAAGGCAAACAGATTTATCCAGAATGCATCATACTTCTCCTGAAATCTTGGGAAACTTTGGGCTTTCCATTAGAATTTAAAGTAAAATCCACTGGTTGTGACGATGGACTCATTGATGGTTACCAGAGATTAAGAGGTTAAGCATATCCTGGTAAAACATGACACTCATGAATATGGCTGACAGCCTGATCTGCAGGCTGTTTCAGCATTTGGAGTCCTATAGAGGAGACTGACGTATTCTGTGAGATTATCAAGCGTCCATCTGTCGGATTCCCACTCACGCCTGCTCTGTGTGTGTGTGTGTGTGTGCGTGTGTGTGCGTGTGTGTGTGCGTGTGTGTGTTTTCTTGGCCTTTTATCAGTAACAATGGGGCCTGAGACAGCTGAAACTGCTGTTTGTCGACAATCCAGAGATACACAAAGGACATTGACACCATGAGGAGTCACAAACTGACTGCAGTAAAGATTTCAGGTCCAGCCTATCACCTTGATGATGATGATGATGATGTTTGTCACTGAAAACATTGCACACTGTAGGTATCAAGCTGCACCAAAACACAGATTTCTCCAAAAAGGCTGTTTTTTCAACAAGCAGAATAGAAAGGGATCATTCAGCACAGCATCTATATGGACATAGAGGAGAAATAGTGAAAATAGATCGATTTATGGTGCTTTTATATTGACCAAAACACTTCCAGGGAATGGAGGTTCATTAACCTTTAAAACTTAGCGATAACCACCAATTGAGCAATTCCATTAAAAGTTACTGTAAATTAAGAAAACAAAAATTTAATCACCCTTCTCCTCTAAATTAGAAGATTTTTTATGCCTTTTCTGTGTGAAAAGCTAATTACTAATGGTTTACTCCTTTGATTTTTCCAGAATTCTTCAATACTGGACTGTTTCTTGTGAAATAGACTCATTTATCGATTCTTTTACCAGAATCCTTTTGCATTTTCACATTTCACAATTAATCTTTTTATGTTTTTGGCTCTTAGTTTCCCCCCATGGAGACCATGCCCACACACTGGTACCAACCAGTACCAGTGGTTTGTCAGTTCACGATCTATGAATTTGAAACTTTGTTGATGCATTTCTGATTATGATATATTCTGCACACAAAACAAAGATTTACAACTACAATATTAATAAACAAATTACATCTGACTTCTGACCTTAATGATGCGTATACATGCAGTAAATTGCAAAGCTGAGAAAATAACAAAGCATATAATTCGCCCCCTTGAAATCAAAGTATAGATCAGTTCAAGAGAACATTTGTGAGATTCTTCTGGTGCACATAAGCAGTATCGTAAAGAGCCACCGCTTGATAAATGACTGTGACTGATGGACTCCAGGCAGTGAGATAAATGAGAGCAGCTTAAGTGGAAGAGAATCAATCACTCAGGATGAGCTGTAAATTTTCCATATGGCGAATATATATGAATTAGACAGTGGGAAAAGACAGATTAAAGGTGCCTCTCCTCAAGCCCTGGCTTGACTCCTGCACAGGTGGGCCCTTTGCCTTGAAGAATTCCTTTGAGGGAATGAGATAACGCCCAGAACTTCTGGGGTAAGATTTAATTTCCCTCAGCTAAAGAATTATTTTAGAAATATATTCATGAGCAAAGCTGAAGAGACATCCCTACTGAGGCAGACAAAGTTCTAAAATTAATCTTTCTGCAAAAATATACTGAAAATTGGGGATTACAGATGTATAATTTGGTGAAATTTATTTAGGTTTGACAGTGCATATTTACACCGTCTATCTGGGAGAAATGTGTGTGTGAGTAAAAATGAAGTACCTTACTGAGTTATTCCTTATCAGCAATAAGTGGGAGAAAGTAAACAAACCAACAAACAAAATCCTCATTTGTCTGCATACATCATTAATAGACTCACATTTAGAGAGCAATCATCGCCAGTAAATTGTGAGCCTGTAGTTAGAACGTCCGGAACAAATGATTGAATTCCTGATGAAAACAAAACCACAACTGTGCAGGATTTAATGACAAAAGCTGCACTCTAGACACGAGACAGGAAGTGGAGTGCAGAGGAGCAGTGGTGGTTAATGGTCACAACTGCTTCCATTCCCATGATAGCTCTGCGTTTTTCACGCTCCGTCTGCTGCCACCCACCCACCATGTATTCAGCCTACAGTAATGCTTCCAACTGGGCGATAGGCTGAATCCTCTGGGCTGTGGCTGAACACGTTTGACCCTCACACACACATACACAAACACACAGAAAACTGTGGAAGCCATTTGCACGTGGCCAGTGGAAGAATACTATGGGCTTCAAAATCAGATTCCCGCAGCAGGGCAGTGCCGGAGGGAACAGAGAGAATGCCTACAGATTGAATCCTGAAATCCTCGTTCGGGGGCTCAAAATAGACGGTTAAACTCTTGAACTCTGATGAAACTAACAATGGCTTCGAATAAAGACGATTTAAAGTAGATGAAAATTGCCATACTAAAAGTAAGTAAGAATAATGTTTGAGTATTTACCGGAAAAAGATGAGATGTTATAGAATAAAATAAATATTACTATCACGGATTTGGGGATATTAGGATTTTTTAAATAACAACTTCAACTGTGAGAAGACACCCTAAATTGATCCAAAGTCCTTTAAATACTGAACTGTTAAGGTGGACTAAAGTACCAGTCCAGTTGTCATCACTTAACGGGCTAAACTGAGCAGCCATGATGAGGATAATTGTGAACAGGTCCTAATTTTTACATACAGCAAACAATCATGGCAATGATGAAATTTGAAAAAAATAGATATAAAAATAAAGAAAAGATTTCAATGACTTGTTATAGCCACATTTTTGCCAAAATATGAATGTTGTAAATCAAACTGATGATACTTCACTTCCTTATAGGAGATAATTCAAGTTTGGACTTAGTAAAGAAATTGATACTATTGTTGTATGCCCACATACAACAAGAAAAGACAGAATGTTCTCAAGTCAACTACCTCATAACTTTGACATACAGTCAAAAATTTGACATCCTATAATATGACCTGAAATTTCACTGTGTAAGCCAAATTTGCATCTGGTATGTCAAAATTGTATTTTATTCCTCATAATTTTGTCTTAGCAGGACACATCTCTGATGTGTACATATATATACAGTATATATATATATATATCACAACATGGATTTAGTCAAAGAATTCAAGATTTTAAATGATTAAATTTTTGTTTATTTATATTTTCAACTGACGGGAGACTGCACTTTTGTATTATTTGACAATAAAATTAAACAAGGATACCAAAGTCTCAGTACAGTTGTGGATTTTTTATATTACAGGTTTACATAATCAAAGATTGAAACAGTGTTTCACAGTTGTATAATACTATCACACAAACATCTTCACTTAAATTTAACCTTATAAAAAAATCTGTCCTGACTGCTATCTCTGTCATTGTGGCATCCAATGCTCTTTGTTGGTGGGTACATTTGTTGTTCAGATGTAGATTTGTTGTGTTGAAGACGACGGCTCCCTGGAGTGTTGAGGAAATGCTCGTTAACTCCTACAGCTACATGAGCACTCTAAATCCTGCTCACTTTCACTGCAAATTACATACAATTTACAGGAGTAGCAAAGTCCCCGAAGACAGTCGTTCTTCACAGCAGGAGGTGAGATGTTCTGAAGGAAGTAAAACCTTTCTGATCGTTCGCTGATGTCTCACGCATATTCACCAAACGCCTTATGGTCGCCCATTGTCCCCAATGGAATGACAATGGATGCTCTGTGTCTCACAGTGGACATCTGTGGGGGGGGCTTCCACTTTCTCCTGGCTTCTTCATGTGTTGCCAAAACGAAAACAAACAGGCTTTGTGTTTAAGCCACAAACTGTCTCTGTTTATAGACCCATCAGTTAATTGTGGCCTCACTATTACGCGATTCTGTGGTTTAACCACAATGTCTGCAGCTCTTCAGACTGGGCTGGATGCTAATGTTTGACTTCATTTTCCTCACTCCTGCATCTACTCCTTTTTTTATGTGTACTTTCAAAAGATATGTCAGCATTTTATTGTTTACGGTTAATAATTACAGCAGATTCTGTGCCATTATATTGCATTTCTCAGGGATCGGATGGCTAATGACATTTACCTTTACATTTATGCATCAGGCAGACGTTTTTATCCATTCTGACTTATAACTGAGAAACAATACAAGCAATTTGATGAATCAAGGAGTTACTACAAAGTGCATTGTGATAAAGTCATTAAACATAAAGCTGTTGATATGATACGAGACAGATAGAGAGGTAATATGTCATGTTAGGATGCATTCTGGGACAACCTGTAGAATAAAGAATTTTAAAAAATGTTATAAAAATGGTTTAATAATAAAATAGGTTTGTTTTTTATCATAACTTGTAAAAATTATGAAAATGTCTTCACACCTTTTCTATATGGGACAATCAATTATTGAATGATGACTAAATAGCCACACGAGGTGTATCCAAAATCTATGGCACATTGAGTATTTGTAAAAAAAAAAAAAATCACCTTATCTTGATGTTATCCAATAGACACACTCTGACTCCGAAGTAGAATGTTTCGTTTTGTATTTGAATCTAGAATTGTGCGCATATTCATGTTGAACAGCATTATGCAAACACTCTGAATTGATTCTTCTTATCTGATTGCATCGCATCTTCTCCTCAGCAGTGTGATCTATATCTGAAGGTGTTGATTAGATAGCAGCTCCCCCACGCACATTTGCAATCTCACATCCGCGCTGCTACAGCACGCTAAAGTTGCTGTGCAATGTAAAAACTGATTAACTCATAAATTATCAATATGATGCTCTCTTATATTGAATATTATACAAGACTGACATCTCACATTCCCTCCTTGGAATAAATTGTGGACAAAATTATACAAACATACTTTAGATTTTAGAGTTCCTGTTTTGGTTGTCTGGACTAAAATATTGAACAGGATTTTAGTTTGAAAGCAACATCCTTCATCCTGTTTTTCATTTTTAGATCCCTGAGTGTACTGATACTGTGGGTGGCTCGGTGAATCAGTGGTCCACTATCACCTCAAAGCGGTCGCTGGTTTGAGTTTGGATGTTTTCCTCATGTCTGTGTAGGTTTCTTCCATCTTCCTCCAAATATTGACAGATGTGCTGAAAATATGGACTGCTGACCACTCCACCAATGCATTATGGGATAGACTTCCCCTTTCCCCCCATTTGAAATGGAATAGCATACACTGATCCTCAAACCAGTCACTGCAGGCCAAAGAAACCAATGTAGCATACAAATGAGTTTATTTATTTACAGTTAATTTCTCTGGTTCCACAGACGTACATGACTTTGTAAACAACTTAGTCACTGTAAGAAGGGCAACAAAGTTGTGCACATGCCATTTCATATAACACAGATATTGCCCTTCTTCCTAACTATGAGGTCCAATGGGCAGCACATACATGCACATGTAAGATACACACACACGAGCGCCTGGGGATCGACCCCAGATCTTCCGCCTGGTGTCTTGGTCAAGGGCAGTGACAGAACATACAAATTCCACACAGAAAGGTATTGTTCACCCCGTGACTCGAACCCACTAAGCCACTTTGCTGACGGAGTGCATGTATGAAAGATGTTAGTTAAATTACAGCACAAAAGTAGGCGTCGATTTTTAAAAATAAGACACACAGCATTTTATTCCTGTATGATAACAATCTACTATTGTAAGTGACAGGTGGCAACCAGTCTTCGCACACAGAGACTTTACAGGATATTGGTAGGCTTTGGGCCCCTGTTCATCACTGTTGTGTGTGTTTTTAGTGTTTTAAGTTATGATCTCTGGGTTTCTACTATACTCTCACAGGCACCCTTTGTACCAACAGAAGGCATGTGCCCCCCACCCTCAGTCTTACTTTAGCCTTCTGTGCTAAACTGGCTGCAAGCTCCCACAATAACAGTATTGACGTCACTGGGCATCAGTGCTGCCTTCAAATGCTCTTGCTGAGCACCGATTTCTCAGACTTTCATGTTAAGTAATTTTTATTCTCATATCCAATTAATCTCTTGATCCATGGAAATCTGTAATGAATAAAGTGTGTCTCAGTTTGTTAAATCAAAGTATTACCTCGACATAAAATTGCCACTGTACAATAACGATGTCATAATGGGTTGATTCGTCAAACGATTTATAGAAACAAAGATCACAGCCAGGGTCAAGACTCATCAGTGTCTGTCTCTGCAAACCTGGTCTCCGCAACTTCGTTTATATAGCTGGTGAGTTTACGCTAGCTAAAATTAGCTAAACTTAGCTAAAACGACAAAAAAACCATTGCATACTGCAATGGTTAGGCCATGAGTAGCATGCATGATAGAAAATGAAATGGCATAGTCAGCACATATTAATAATTGTATCGCGTTGTGGGCAAAGTAAACCCTATGGTACTACTTCTACTATTGCTTAATTATTTGTCAAACCACAATATTTGTGTATTACGACCACTAACTGGACTTCAGAGTGGCTCAGGAGTCTGTCAATGAACACAATCTAAAGCTCAGCCTTTTAAAGCGCTTTAGAGCTACAAAAAGGCTAATTTGTTCCACTAGCTAAATAGAGATGTATATATACATATATATATATATGTATAGACATACATACATTCATACATATTGGTCTATATAGCATGCCGTGATGTACCGTGAAAACGCAATTGTTCGAAATTATAGCGTGATTAAGTTGTTGGGGCGTACCTTCATGCATTGTTGCGTGTAAGTGCGCGAATAGGGAAATTTCCGACAGCAATTGAAAGCAGCAAGCTGCAAAACTGCGAGAGAAGCGCTGATTGAAGAGCAGAGCGGCGGCGGCGGCGACGACGGCCATCTTAGAGCAACCGCTGATAAACCTATACACAACCCCTGGATTTAATTTTTCTTATTACAGACACATTTCCCCTGACTGACCAAGAAGGGAGAAGGCTGTCTCTCTCCAGGCCGAGCTTTAAACTCGAAGTCGGGATGCGGTTCCGAGGGAATAAGCAATTTGCATCCGCTGTCGGACTGGTCCTCGGACTATTATGTGCGGTGGAGGCAGCTAAAGGTAACTAAGCTGGGATTTATCCGTTGTGTGTCGGTCTGTTTTAACATGTCAGACAAACTTGTTTCTGCTTTGGGAATATTCGCGCTGACATTCTATGTCTGCTGGTTGTAAAAAGCTCAGGCAGTGAAGGTTATCCAGCGTCGGGTGTGTGCAGTCCTGAGGGATGCGTGTTCGATAACCTGTGCAGGGATGTTCCGCTCCGGAGCCGCAGCGGATGGATGTGAAGTGCCCCGCCGGTAGCAAGTGCATCCCGCGACTGTTCACCCGCTAAGGCTAAATTAAACCACAAAACACAAGTTACATTTGAATAACCTGAACTATTTGTGCGTAAATTTGTGTAAAAATGAATTCTGCCGTACATATAACACAACTAAGCCACTTTAGAGATAAAATCAAGGCCGCAGGACGACCCCTTTCTGTCGTCCGCATTCGGTCTATTTTTGGGTGCTGGCCTCTTAAATCTGTATTTCACTTCATGCAGAATATTCTCTACAAATTACCTGCCATTATTTATTATGCTTGTACTCATCTCACTTACTTATTTCAACGTATTTTAAACAGCTCTGAACGCGTCAATTTCTCGCAATTTAGACCTTTGACACGTTTTTCGCCTGTATTAGTGATATTCTCTGCAATAATAGGCCTCACACTTGTTTTGGCAACCCTGTGGACGCACCAGGACAGAGCCTGGCTACGCATTGCAGATCCTCGCCACCACGGGCGTCTATTTTGTGGGTGGACTTAAACATGAATTTGTTAAGACGTGGAGATTTTAGTAAAAAGACCAGTAGATTTGGTTGTGTTTCTTAACACAGATCCGTGTTGAATGTCCTGTTCAGATGAAATGTCAACAATAAACCAGATGGATGTGTTTGCTGCAGGGCGGTCCGTGTGCACTGCATGGATGTATGACTGAGTAATGATTTTATCCATCAGCTCCCAGTCTGACTTTACCTTTTATGTTTTAGTTATATCAGTTTGCATGGATAGTCACTGGTGCTGGAGTGCAGTGTGTCACACCCATTTTATGATCTATGTTTAAAATAAAGGCCATGGAAGGGTGCAAGACACAAAACATTGCACAGGAGTCACATTCAATCTGATCCAGACATATTTCTTCCTGTTACCATGCCAAGAAGCTGAGAATGCACTGTAGCAAAAGGCAGCAAAGTAACAACTTAATCGTGTTTTTGCCTCGATCAAATAGAAAGGTGGTATGGTATTTTGATGTCGTAGCCAAATGTGTGTGCTTGAAGTGCACCTGCTGGCTTCCCTGCTCTTATCAGCAAAGGACGTGTGAAATCAGCATCTTGGTGTGAGCTTATCTTTTATTGTCTAAAGGTCAGTCGCCTGTTTGAACTGGTTTTTGTGCACTTAACGTCCATGGCCCAGCTTAGGTTTTGTTGGCCTGTTGTGGGTTTTCTTTTGCCTCCCATGAGCAAATCCTGCCGTAGGATGCACGGTGTTTAAAACGCTTAGGTTTTCTCTCAGGCGTTACTTGATCTTATGCAAGACTGAGGTAGAGTTTACAAGCATTGGTAAAGGACACTGGGGTTCTCAACTGCACGAACAAACATTTGTCTGTCACTGATTATATGGAGTCACCAAGCCCTTGTGGAGCTGTTGAAAACAATGAATTTGAAGCACATCACAATTCTCACCTACACTATATGATTCATTCCAATGTCAGCAGGGAAATGTCAGTGAGTGTAAAACTTATTGTGTGTGTAAGGCCAGTGGAATCATCTGTAAATGTTCTCTTCGGGCTACATGGACATTTGCTGTTTGTTTATAGTCTCTTTCGCACCCATTTAATCCCTTTAGCGTCAGTAAATGAATTGAAAATTGAGTCCAATTTAAACCAAACAGGTGAGTTGAGGTTTTAAGGACTGTTCTCATTGGTAAATTGTTAATGATAAAGATCATTAATGATAGTGATAGTATACTTATTTTGGTATACTATCACTATTATTAATGAGACATGGGAATTTTTAGATCTATAATAAAAAACAAATCTATTATAGTAAGCACCCCATTAAACCTATTCATAAAATTTCAGCTTCTTTTGTCCCATTTAATGCCTTGTGACCTTTTTATATCTTAGTAAGAGAACCATGAAAAATGGGTGCGTCGAAGAAGACGTTTGTGTCATTATGTAAATCTATTTAAAAATGCTCTTTGTTCTTTGTTCTAGCTCATTCTATGCTGAGTTCCCCAGAAGTTATCCACATGTATTTTGCGTCTCTGGAAATTTTTATACTTTCAACTGAATTTCCAGTGTTGAAAATTGACTCAGTGGTGGCTACCAGAGTTGAAGAGGTTAATGTGCTTAATTTTCTGTTAACTTGAGCAGCTGCTGGATGTGCCCATATTCCTTCTAATCAAACAATCAGGCTGCATAGGCCTGCGATTCATGGGGTTTTTCTGTGTACATACATAGACAAAGGAAAAGCTGTCTGCTGGGAAGTTTCTTGGCTCATTCATCATTGCATTAACAAATTGTAGTGGAACAAACTAGATATCCTGCTTTGTGTGGAACTCAATTAACATTTGCACTCTCATTCCAAAGCTGGGATTAAGTAAATATTCCTGGTAATGTGTAACTTCCATTCACTGAAGAAATCTGCCATTGCGCTTTAGTTATATCAACAAAACAAGTTTTTGTTTTTCATTTTTAGCAAATCATATGGAAAACCTCTGTGGTTCCCCCTGATTACAGCCTTACAAAATGTATTTATATGACCTGCATATGTGGCTTATTTATTTTTTTCTTTATCCATTCGTATATTCATTTAATTGCCTTCTTAAGTCTAAATTAATTTCTCACAGATATGTAGTAATTAATCCCACTTCCTCTTCCTCTAGTGTGGAGGGTCTGTTGGCCATAAGGAGCTGGTTACCTCAAAGGAATTTAATTAGTCTGCCTTTCAAAGGAATGTTTTCGTTTCACATGATGGTTTTAATGCTCATTGACTTACATACAGTATATCTATCAAGTTCAACAATGTTGCGACAAATTATGATTTGTGTTGGCCTTCAAAAACTCAAATTGACTGAAACCTTCTAACAGTTGGATCTCTCACCACAAGCCAGTCTGTTGATTTCAGCATCCTTCAGGAATCTGCAACACATCTTATGTGTAGTTATGTTGTGGCAAACATCTGACAATAGCTGCGTTGTTCACCTCCCATGCTGATCTAGTATCGCTGTCGCATGCCATCATTCAGGGTCAGTCTACAGGCCTATTTCTCCTCAGAAACAATTTCATCAAGTATCAACAGTGTGGTGGAGATAGACGTGTCACTATCCAGATGAAACATGTCAGTTCTTTATCAGCTGCAGAAATAACAAAGAAAATGTCAGTTGTCAGAGCGCCACCCAGGGTGGTTTTGATTGATGGAAGTTGACATTTGGTGATTCGTTCTGGGTGTCTTGAAAGGATTCACAGGCTGAATGTGATCAGTCATTAAACACCGATATGATGATGGAAATTGAAAATCACCTCACTGAATTAATTAATGAATGCCTACTGCACACATTACACAGTGTTGCTTTTAATAACTGTTTACTTGCCCTGCATTGATGGGATATTTCTTTCCCCTTATTTATTCATAGCATTTGCAGAGCAACAAAAGACTCTTGGGCTTAGACTTTGGGGCCAGGGGTCTGGGGTGAGCATGTCACAATGTGGTCACTGTTAGAGGGATTGTGACTCAAGACCCTTTAGAATGTGAGACTGTGTATATGAGATGATCCTCACAAAGTGTTGTTGAAGCATTTCGGTTTGGTAACTTGCCATTTATTGCCTGAGAATTCAGGGTGACATTTGGGTCGGTTGAGACTTTCTCTCATTGGAGCCTTTACTTGCTTACACTTGAATGGAGTCCGTGAACTGTTGAGAATGGGTCACTCCGTAGTAAATATAAAGTTGGGATTCTTAGTCGGTCAACAGGGTTGGGATGTGTTCGGCAGCATGTTGTTGTTGATATGATACAGGGTAAATGTATGCACAAATTGAAATGTAATTTACAGATGATAAAAATTTGAGCGACGATAACTTTGTCCACATTGTTCAGGTCTATAATTAAATGAACATGTTAAAATAATGTTTTTGATAAAGTTGCTGCAGTCAGGTGGGTAACAGTGGGCTTCTAACAGTCATGATATACTGCAAAAACATCCATTATATAGCACAGTAATAAGAGAACATGAATTTTTCTCAATAAACTGCTCCCATTTATGTGTAGTAACTGTGCAGGTAAGAGCCATTGTTGCATGTCTCATTGTGTGAGTTTTTATTGAGCGGCCGTAACATAAACCAGAGTGTACATGGTTTAATTCAAGCCATAAGCCATATCAGCAGATTATCTGGTTGTGTGGCTTCCTCCCTTGAGCTCTGTCGTCATTTGGAGACAAATGGCACTGCACAGCTATTCATGTGTGTGCACATCAAAATTCAGTCTCCATGGGAAACAGGTAACCAGAGAATACATTACCTGCTACCCACTCACCAGCATTCCAATGGCTGTGCAGAGGTCCAAGTGTCCTGGTTCTTGGCATACCTTGACAGAACAGACGAGTTTGAAAACTCTGCCTCCACCCTTCACTGTTGCCACACACCTCCCCCAAATCTCAACTTTTTATCAACGCAGCACTAAAGCCCTACTCACACGAGGACTGGTATAACCTGGTCACCACTGGTATTTAGCAATAATTGTGGAGGTCGGCAGTGGTCTTTATCCAGTGCCATTCTGCCACATCTAAAATTTGTAAAGCAAAAATTACACTACAAATTACCCACCGTATTTCACCAAATACAGGCCCTTTCACATCAGTGCTACAGTTTCTCTCTGAAGCCCATTTACATCAAAGGGTTGCGAGGCATACTGGCAGATTTGGCTGTGATGAGCAAAGTGCCGGGTGCTATGCGATGTGACGTATTACTCCCACATATTGTGTCACAGCGCGCCTAATAGAAACAGGGCACACAACCAAAACCTCAACCTCAAACAGAAGCCAATTTTCCAGCCCCCAAGGAACACCTCAACACGGACGAAAAACTTATGAACTGTAAGACACAAGTTTAAGCTCCTATCGAGACCTCAGGTAATTTCTAAATTGCACAAAGTCTGCAGTTAATACTAGTTCCAATGTTAATAGGGCACATTTTTCTGATTAGCACATGGACCTGATCAAAACACTAAAAAAGTGTCCTGCAGCAACAGTTGAGTTCAGATCCTGAGACATTCCATAATTAAATGTGCTATTGCTTGTAGCTTTTTTTACTTTCTTGGTTTACTCTGCTTAAATGGTTAGTACAATTTTATTTTGTATGACAGGATTTATTTAGCCTTTTTTGCTCTTATGAGGAAAAAAAAATCATAATATTCACCGACATCTCTAACCTAATCACCACTATTTTTAGTGCGTGTATGGAGTGACATGCTACATAACTGCATCACAGTACTATGCCCGCACAAACATACTTTATGCTGAGCCCTTAACTCTCACTGCTTCACTCTCAGTGGCCCTTTGTGTCATTCACACAGAAAGGCGATTGAGTTGCATTCAAGGCATTGCGGCTCCCAACCCCCTCCTCAGACACACTTTGGTTGTTGAGGGTGTGTTCGTTTGGTTGGGTGGCTGTGATTGCGTAAAGGACAAATAAACGCTGCCTGGCAGAGCAACTGTAAGGCACTCCTCTGTGTGTGCGTGTGTGTGCAGGATGTGTAGTGATTGGGGGCCCTGGGATCTTGTCTTGCTTTAAGGGTCATCCAGGCTTCATTGAACAGTCTGCTCTCTGTGATGGAGCCTGCCTGCGTCAACAAGTTCAGGAGCTTGTAAGGCAAAGCAAACACAGGAGTGTGGCCCATGTTTCAGACCGTGAGCCGATTGTTCATTGATTACTCCTGGATTTACGGGAAGTATTTGCCAGAATACTTGAAGTCACTCCTTCACTGAAATAGGTATGCATTAGATGCTGTCAATCAGTTGGGTTGTAGTTTTTATTTTACTCTGGTGGATATTTCGGTCTGAATTGCTGTGAAGGTATCAAGCAGTGTTTTTTTATTGTTTTCTTTTTTTTTGTGAAAATCACATCAGTTTATTTAGGAAACCATAAAATCCAATCAATGTTCACACAGTGACTATGTGTACATGCTCTCAACATGCTGAATTCTCCATACAGAAATCATGGCAAAATATGTTGTTGAAGTCATTTTTAAATGCGTAATAAAGGTCTTTTACTCAGACTATACATATTCAAGTGAAATTTATTAATTGCTTTAATCGCTGCACAATCAAAGCTTTAATATGCCTATAAATGCACTGAGAGGTGATACCAAATTTTGCATTTTGCAAATATTTTTGTGTGGCACCCAGCACTTAAACTTTAAGTAGGGGAAATGCTGAATGGTAATGCAAAAATATTGATTTTGCTCCGACAAGGCAAAAAAATAATTTTGAAAAGAAAACTAGTAAAGTTGGTTAATTCGGTGAAGGACTGATGAATAACATTGATTCCATCTATGTATATACATTTTTCCATAATGCTGCTGGTATCACACTACAGACAAATGATTTGAGTCCATAATGTCAATATAAGGACTGACTTGTTTGAACAAAGACATCCCATCTCACCTTGACAGTTCTTTTTTTTGTTGTTTTTTTTTTTTGCTGTTGCAGCTGAAGAGACAAGTACGAATAACAACCTGGCAACAGAAAGGCTTTATTTAGTCTCACACAGTAATAAGGCAGCCTGCAGATGTTGCTTGCAAGCACCAAAGTTTCCTCTTAAAGGACGTTATGCTCCTAAATTCAATGTATTTACGGCTCTGTGTTATTAAATAGTTGTAGAAGAGAATGTACTTGGAATCTTAGATTTTATTGCTTAGCTGGTAGGATTCACTAAGGTATCGTGTTTCAATTTGCATGCATTCAAATAAGATGTCTCCAGGATGCCTTTGATAAATGTAAAATAAGAGCCAAATCAATGAATCTTAGCGTGATAGCGTCTCACCTGCCCCTCACTGCCTGAACATCATCATTGTTCATTCAGCCCTTTGAGATTTTAGGCTTCACAGAGCTGCAGAGTGCAAAAGAAACATTACTGTATTGATCTGAATATAAGACGCACCCATTTTCCAAGACTTTTTTTTTGGAAAAAGAATTACAACTTTGATTAAATTATATTTATTAGCCTTTTACTTTCATTTTTACTAATTTTTATTGCACTTACAGTAAGTAAAAGATAAGAACCACTGCAAGTAAACCTCTACTGGAGTAAGGCTTCATGGGAAATGAATTTGGAAGTGTATACTGTTTGCTTCAAAGCAACTACTAAAAAGCATGGTAAATGATTGGTTGGTTAACTGAAAACAACAACCTTAAAAGTAAAGTATGTATGTATTTTTATGTATGTAAGTATTTTTGACCAATGAAATGTTTTTAGCCGTCCACCTGTGTGCACTACTAAATTTTTCATTGTGCTTTGAAAATCTTTGGATAGATTTAGCTTGCTAGTACCAGTGCCACCACTAATAAAGTAAGCACACAGTCCTGCTTTATCAGGTCTCATCCGATGATTACTGACTAATCACACATTCTACTGACATTGTTGTCAGTAGACAGCTGTAGTGAATTTCTCTGGACCAATAGCTTTTGAAGAGGCTGACATGGTGCGCTTGGTTTAGGTTGCTGCAGTGTGATACAAAAGCTAACTGTGTGCAAAGCATTTAGGAAGCACTTTTGCTTTCTAAAGCAAATGAAGAAGAGGAAGAGACATCACAGCATCTCATTTAATCACAGGATTACCAGTCTCTATTGTGGCCCTAACATTTTCACAGGAAGTGTTTTAGCATGGTCAAAAGGTCAAACTGCATAGGTTAGACTTCAATAAAAGAGCCAGATGACATAAAAGGGCTTTGTTTTTGTATCCCTGTGAATTGTCAATATGTTACAATCCTTTTTTTAAATCATGAAAGAGCTCTGCTGCTATTCCACCACTGTTGACTATGTGCCGGCACGGTAAATTTATGATTTTGAACAGATTGCCTAGAGGCTTTATAGCGTTTCAAAGGATTTATCGTCTTTTCTCGCTTTGAGAGAAAATCCACAGTGAATCCATAGCTGTGGGCTCTGCCAGGGCTTTACTATACCATTTTCTTTTATGTAGTTTAGAACTGATCTGGATAGCTCACCCAAATGTGTCCACCTCCACCCAAAAGGTTTGTTTTGTTATTTTTGTGTGTGCTCTAACATACAAATGACATTTACCTCCATTTATCTCCAATGTTCTTATTTCTTGGAACAGAACATAAGTCATGGTTATATCTGTACCAGGTAACATTGCAGCTGATGAAAAACAACAGATACATTATTTTTTCACACCATTTCCATTAGACGGACCCAGAACCAGAGGATATTCGCTGCTAATGAGCCTTGAAGCTGTTCATAGATGTCCAAATAACTCCAGTATAATAAGAGACATGATGCATTTTCGGGGTAGTGTTTGTTTTGGCACAAGGCAGTGTTTAAAGTAGGGCTAGTCAGGCTTTGTTTTTCATGCTGGACTTTGAGAGAGTAGTTATTATTTATGATGCTAAGTCTGCATCATTTTTAAAAACAAACTGCGTTATTTACGTCTCAAAATACCTAAGAGTTCATCCATATATAGATACTGTTTCCAAGTCAAGGTTGCGGTGGGCCTGGATCCTATCCCAGCATTCATTGGGCAAAAGGTCAGGAACGCCCTGGACAGGTCGCCGGTCATCGCTATGCTGAGTCAAAGAGATGGAAAACTCAGTCACACTGCTATTCACACCTATGGGCAATTTAGATAATTCAGTTCATCAAAGCTGCTTGCCTTTAGAGGTAATCCAGAATCTGAGTCTCATATAATTAAACAATGAATATAGACAGAGAGCAGATAAGTGTGGGTCCACAGAAAAAACTTCTTCTACTCTCTACTTCAGTTCGCATGAGAAACGTTTTCCATTTCCCCTCAGTAATACAACAATAGCTGAAAACTCCACACACAACGACATAGATGTAATGATTTAACTGCTTGAATTTAATTATCTTTGTAGCCATTTCTTTGAGTGTACCAATTATCCTTGCTTAGCTGGTTTGGTCACTGACATAATAGGCGAGGTTGCGGATGATTTATTCTTTCTTTTTTTTGTTTAAATCATTCTTTCTGTGTACATGTAGAGACCAGTGCTAAATGTGGACATTGGAAAAAAGCTTTACGTTTATTCATGATTATTCTGTGCTGCAGAATTGCTATCTTGTGCGAATAAAAATGTTTTCTGACACAACTGGATTTCCTGAGAATTTTCCTTTGCACTTGCCCAACAGTTATTTATGTATTGATATGTTTTGGTTGAATGTACGGTTATGAGCTAAATCTGACCATTCATCATGGTGTAGATTGTAGGTCAACCAGCCTTGCTACCGTAACTTAAAGAGTACATACTGCTGGTGGTTGAGAACGAGTGGTGATCAGTGGATTGCTTGACTTAGCCCAATTTGGCACAGCACATTTGCACCGTGCTGATTATTCATGCTCATCCATGCCAGAGGTCAGCAGCATTTCAAACCCAGTAACTGCTGCTCTCACCAAAATATGAACAGTACTCTGCTCCTTGGGATTTTCACCTGGACATATACTGTTTCTTCTCTTTTATATATATATATGTAGAAAAACAGTGGAGACAGTGGAAGCATTCATGATGATTGCCTTTAGGACCCGACCAACATATGGCTCTGCCGATTTTATTAGCAAATATTGGCCTGTTGCACATACTGTATATCGGTACTCCATTACATATATGTCACATTAATAACAATCATCGGCCAATATATCAATATTGGAATTTTCTTACTCCCAAATATCATTATCGCCATCAGGCCCTAACATCCAATATCAGTTGGGCCCAATTGCATCTCTACCATACTGTACTCTATGATAAAGTTCATGACACACTGTAGATATGGATTGGATATTTTAAAATAGCAGTTCAGTATGGGATTAAACGTCAGTGGCTTTATTTGCTGCACAACAGGATTGTAACCAGGTACAGTGTTGCCTGGTTGTAAGTTTGTCAGCCGGCGACAGTCTCTACAATAGACATTTGCAGGTTGTGTTAAAGGACTCTTATACGTGTGTCTGTCAGGACTGGACTGCATTTCTTCACTAAATATTCTGTATTTAGTAGAGTGTCACCTCAGATTAGTAGCTCTACATGTTGTCCGCCAGTTTTTACGAAATCAGATATTGACATAAATGTAATTACAGTTTTTTAAAAATGTTTATATAGATAATATTAAAGCACGGGTCGGCAACCTTTTTGATATGAAATGCCATTTAAAAAATTTGTTGTCACTCAGTGTGCCTTATCATTAAGTTTAACATTAAGTTTAGCTATGTCACCACACCAAAATGTGGTTGCAACTTGGTTCTGAAAGCATACAGATGTACCATGAATGATTTAAAATGCAGTATATTGTTCAAAATGTTTTGTTTTATTCCTCTAACAACATTTATTCCTATAACATCATCATCTCTTTTTTTTGGCACTGTCTATCTGTCTGTCTGTGGCACAGAGACATGCAATAGTGAGAACGTTAGGGGTGATGAAGAATGTTCATGTTCGACTCAGCATCAATCTACATTTATGTTATATAAACATGTAAACAAAGGCTAGAAATGGCCGCCACTCTGATGTTTAACAGCACACACCTGATGTCTCAAGCCAAAAACTCTTTCTGTCCATTCGTGTATAGAAACACCGAATACGCTCATCATGTGCGATATCTCCCCACGTACTAGATACTCCCGCTCTTATTTTACCCCACCAGTATTCTGCAAAGTAAGGAATGTCCCGCCCCAACTCTGCTGCTGATTGCTCTGATCCTGATATTTTTGGAGTTTGTGTTCAAGCTTGTGTACCATTGGTTAATCTCCACCATGCTCATGGTGCCACGCATGCAAGGGGTTGCCGGCCCCGGCAACAGAAGAATCTCGTAATGATATTGCTGGATTGGACTTGAACTTTCTTTGCCTTCTCTTTTTCAAACACATTAAATGCGCTTATGATTCACCATCCTTACTATCTGAACCTCAGGGCACCTCCTATTGGTTGAGTGGAGTGACTGGAAAATTACCCACCTCTGCCATCTCTTTTATGTTCTCTCATCATGATTTGACAGTAAAGCAGAGCGCTCACAATAAACAGAAAACCAATTGTTTTTCAGCTATTATATATGATTTGTCATTATATATTTAGTGGATTTCCACTGAACCTAAGATCTTCCTGCCCTACTTTTAAGAAGTGAGAATAATTTCCATGGACAAAGTGCTTTTTCCATTACTTTGACCTTCTCAAGCATGTTTGGATTCATGAAATGTTTTACCGTCCACATTTGATTAAGTATGATGTGGCCCACCTTCATATTGTACCAATACTGCATGAAGCAAATGCGTCAGGTTTTCTGTTGAATTCTTGTGATAAACTGTACCTAGATGTTGAATACCCTCTGACATGTTCATCAGATTACAGATGGGTGTCCGACTGAGTCTGCATGTATTAATATGGGTGTGGTTTTTACTGAGTCTGACAAAGTTGAGTTAATAAAATGGCGGCCTGATATCAATGGCCTCAGTGTGATGAAAGCAGATCCAGCCAGCCTTTAACTCAAATTATCTTCTCTGACTCCCTGCACAGATAGTAACTCCCCTATAGTCATTAAAAAATTCATCTTTCAGGATAGTCAGACGAAGATGGCGGCGCGGCTTAGGTGGTAGGGCGATCACCTAGTGATCAAAGGATCGCTGAATCGATCCCCGGCTACTCCATGTTGAAGGTCCTGAGCAAGACCCGACAAGCATGTGGGCCTTGCATGGTTACCTTGGCTGTCGGTGTGAATGGGTGTATGAATGGGTGAATTTGAGGCAAACATTGTACAGTGCTTTGGATAAAAGCACAATATGAACGCAGTCCATTTACGGCCATTCAATAATTCATCTTTCAAATAATATGTTATAATACACAAAATGTTCAGTTAGTACTGCCAAAAAACAGAATAGTCTCTTCTGCAAATTAAAGCTGCATTACGCTGTTGCTCTCCGTAAGTAAAGTCTCAACATAACAGATCCTCCTTCCGTTGAGTGCAAACATTCAGGGGGATGATGAAGCTATCTTGTCATAAGTGCCTTGTTGGCAATTTCACACTGTGCATGTGAGAATTTCATGCTCCGAATAAAACTGTTTTTGACTGAGCATCAGGAGGTGCCTGAATGAAGTGAATGGAGCTATGATTTTCAAGGGCAGTTTACTTTAAATTTGTCAGAGGTAGTGCTGGGTGATAAATCACTTATCGATTAATTCAAATTTGTGATTTAGAACGATTTTTAAAAATGAAAATAGAGATTTTCTTTTTAACTTCCTACACTGCTGCCTTTGGGCTTCCGTCATTCTTGGTGAGCTGCGACCTTCCCCGTAGAGAGATGCTACAGAGACAACATTACAACATTGCCGCACAGTCTCGTCAGTTGTTTGGAACTGGTTCGGTTTTGCGGAGTGAGATCTCAAACAAACCACAGTCTGTTGCAAAGTTTGTTAAAAGCCTTTTGCAACTAAAGGCAGCAGTGCGACCAATTTATTTCAACATCTCAGCTGAGGCATGCAGCCGAGTGGGAGAAATGTGTCTCACTCCGAGATGCACAAGACCGTGTCAGCCCACAAACACCCGCTAAAAAGCAGCCGACATTAGCGGAATTATTTTCCCTTTGTGTCCCGTATGACAAGAAAGCGACCCGGTGGAAAGTTGTTACTGACTCAGTCGCGCTGCATATCGCTAAAAATATGGTGCCCATATATAAAAAAGAAAAGCCGGGGTTTATCCACATGCTGAAAACTATCGTTTGCAGATGTAAGCACCTCCCACTCCCCTGAAACTACACAGTGCACTTTTAATGATGGCAGCTTGCACTTAAACTCCAAAAGGGAAATTCTGTGTACTTAATTAACAGAAGGGAAATTTAGTTTGCATTTGTTAATTTTTATTGCTAAGATAAAAGTAAAAAACTGTTTTGAGTAATTTCTTTGTCATTTGTAGTTTGTTTTTAAAAAGGGGAAAAAAAATCTTTTAAAATGGTGAATTGGGTTTGGTGTGAAAAAATGAGATTTTATTTTTAGGCCATATCCCCCAGCCCTAGTCAAAGACTTGTTATGTTTTCCTCATGTCCACGCTTACCCACGTCTCAGCACAACACTTTGCTGCCTGTTAGTGCCTGTATGTGCCTATTTCAGTTAATCAGTGTTGGAATATGAGTAATCTCTCAGAATTCTTTGGTTACCTAGCACAAGGTTGAGTAAATGAAAAAAAATCTCTTTTGTATTGTTATTTTAACTTAATTTGGTATTAAGCTGTTACAACAAGCACTTAGATTATCTAATTTTATAACGTGGATGAAATGCTGTTAGTTTTAGAACAAAAAAAACTGATAGTCAGAGAGGAACCTTTAACTGATGGCAAAACATGAAAGGCACAGATCGATTACCTTCTGTATCAGTTGTTCTTTCTCAGGATTACACTGAGTTCTTTCACAAACACCTGATGGATCTCAGTACAGAAATCCCTCTCTTAAGTCACGGACACAAAACAGACCGAAAACATTCCTCAGACAGCCTAAAGTCCGTTAGTAGTCACCTTACCTCGCAATCCATTGAAAGACTTCCATTTCAACTCATGTCACACAAGAAATAGGATTTATTGATCTTGATCAATTCCAAATCACTAGCAAAGAGAGCAACCGATCCACTGTTCATGCAGGACAAGTTTATAGTTTATAGGAAATAAACTCTGCCTTTCTGACAGATCTGTCAGCAGTTAATTGAAAGTATTTGGCTAAATTTCCATACAGAATTTCTTATAGAAAAAATAAAAACACTCCCAGGAGAAGTTACAGAGCCAGCAATTGCAGTTTGATTGAATATCATTATTTCTTGCTGCAGCAAAGTCTATTCATGTCATAAATCATAGGAGAACTTGACTATTTTGTGGATTTTGACATTTCTGTAAATGTCTACTTCAGTCGGGATATGATTTCCCACCATAAATAAATTGAGACGTAATTAAGTTTTCTTTGTGCTGCCCATATTGTACAGTGCTGTACAAATGGCTTCTAATTAATTTCCAGTCATTATGTAATCACTGAGTGAGAATTAATGTAAATTATGTTATGAGACGTAACATGACTCATTTGTATCTGTGAAATTGGATTTGGCAGATTTATAGTCACGGCCTTAGAAATATTCTCATTTACTTATGTTTTCGGGTAGTCCTTTTTTAAATGATAGTGCTGTGTGGACCCCATGAAAAATGGTATTTGATTGTGTTACTGAACATGCGACACCATCTCATTAAGTGAGATGAGAACAGAAAAAATGTCAAAAAGTAAAATCTGCTTTCAATTGTTTCTATGTGGAAAAACAAATCAAATACTCAAGATTAAAGGTTCATGTTAAGATGTGGATGTAGAACAAGGACTGTTCTGGACAAACGTTTCCGTTAATGTATGAAAGGTTTTAGCAACACAAACAGATGCTTGAAAACAACAGACATGTTGCACCACAAACTAATTAATTTGATCACGCTGTCTATTGCATGCTGATGAGTATAGTTGTTTTTCAAATGTGTCACTGTGTTCTGTTAATTGGATAAAAACAGGCAAGATGATGCGCTTGGAAATATAATGCAGGAGAATATATTACATTAGCAATGGGTCTCGTTTAATTTTAACCACAATGTTTGTTTCTGCACCACTTATTACTGCACATTACTTATTTCATATTGACAAGCTTTTGTTTGCATTATTATATACTAAATGTTTACAGTGCCTTCAGAGACCGTGGCATATTACAGGGTCTAAATACTTGCATAAATGTTTTATTTCAGCTTTTATTTTGAATAAATTAACAAAAAAGGAATAATTAACTTAAACCATTTTAGAATAAGGCTGTAACATAAAATGTGGGAAAATCGACAGGGTCTGAAAGCTTACTGAAGACAATGAAAGAGTTGCAGATTGTTAAGAGTAAGCGTGTGTGTGTTTGTATGCCTTGGGGGAGGTGGGGGAGAGGGGAGGTGTTAAACACAAGTGGGCATATAAACAGGTATAATGGCTCAGTTATTTTTACTATATATTCTCTCTGCAGACAGTGTTGGGAAGAAAAAGATGCTTGAAAGAGATATGTAACCTTACCTAATTTTCAGATATCATCATAAACGGCCAATTGTTGCATGAAGTGCGCATGCCCTCCTCCCTGAATGCTGTGTCAGATGAAGCAAACCACATATAAATATACTGACTTGTCAACCAGTTAGCATCATCTCTGCAGATGAGAAGCACAGTGACGCCAGCTTGTTCCGTCACGATGGAGCGAGCAGTTCTCTACCGCTGTTTTCTAAGCCAGCCCAAATATTTCAGTCACTGCAGCTTTTTCTGCAGCCGCCAGCTACAGCAAAAATGCGTCTGCAGCTGTGAGGCATCCCATGCTGACTCAAACTCAGAGCTTTAATGAGCCTGACTGCTGCTTCACACACTGGCCCGAAAGTCTTCATCATCTCAAACATACCACCACTGCTTGTTATTCGATATAGATTGTGGTGTGTCTGTCATTGAAAGGGTTGTAAAGGTATAGTGATGGTGAACGGTACGGGATCTGTTTTTAATATAGCTCAACATTACATTGGTTGATTTTACTGATTTGTTTGCCCTAAAATCGTCCATAGTCTTTTTCCTCTGGGGCTCGTGGTTCTTCATCCCTGTTGTACATGATGCTCCAAGGACTTCATGATTCTTTAATGATGTGTATTAGTACTTCCAAAAATAGTATGAAAGCAAACCAAAGCCTCATTAATATTATAGTGAAGCTGAATCAGGAAAAGAGATAAAAATCATGTGAATGAAGATAGAAGATTATGTTTGGTAATTAAAAGCAGAGAAGGAAAAGATGTTAATTGCCAATTAGCGGGTGACAGTGTGTGTGTGAAGAGTTTATACTTACATTGTCTCCCCCTCTCTGTGTCTCGCAGTCAATAAACACAAACCATGGATCGAGACGACTTACCACGGGATTGTAACGGAAAACGATAACAAAGTTCTCCTGGATCCTCCACTAATTGCACTGGATAAGGATGCTCCTCTACGTTACGCAGGTGAGAGATGACTTTTAACGCTGCTGCTGTCTTCTAACTCATTCACCTTCACGTTGTTTGAAATCACTTTCATTTCACATGGAATAGAAGACAAAACATACTAAGCAGTGCTCACCTTTAAATCTTTGATACTTGGGCGTCCAGGTGGCTCATTGGTTAAAGTGAGTACATTATAACAGTGGTGTGGGTTTGACTCCGGCCCGTGCCCTTTGCTGCATGTCTCCCAGCCCTGTATTTCCTGTCTGTCTCTCTACTGTATATATCATAGATAGAGAGATACATACTTTATTCATCCCTGAGGGGAAATTCTTTGGAGCTGCTGCAACAGGCAGGCACTCTCATGGCACCATTTTAATACAGAGATGCAGAAAATGCCAAAGAAAAGGACAAATTTGTAAATGATGGATTTTTAAAACAGTTGATCTACAAACTCTTTGTTCTTAGAACTGCAGGAGCTTTGAAGTATACTTTTAAGAGCCTAATTATCATCCCTGAAGCTAGTCGCAGTGTGACACTCAACTTGTAATTATTGTTTAATATATTATTGTTGCATTAGGTCCTATACTGTAGATCAGAAGGATTTTTTGGAGTGTTTGTCAGATCTTACATACTTAGATATAGCTTAACTACTTTGTTCACTGCGCCCTAGCTTTCTCACTGACACATGTGTGGTAGCAGACACGTCTGACATAATGGCCTACTGTATATTAGCTTTATATGGCTGTCATGCTGGCATACAGCTGGCCACCATATCCCCATATTGGTCTCTTTGATAATCATATCAATCAAATCACTCTTTAATGTTTTTCTTTCAGAGGAGAGGCACAATCAGTGTGTGCATGGCAGCTTTAAGCCTGGGGGTTCTAATCATATCAGGGTTGACTTTGGCTACGACTCAAAGCAACTCAGCACTGGGAATGATTTCCCCCCAATACATCACATGATTTCTGTGATCTTTACACTGCACTCGATCCAACACCCCCATTTGATTTCACCACTTTATCGGACATTAGTTGTTTTAGCTGGTGACCTTTTAATATCTGTGCCTTTGTCATATTGGATATGTCAAATGTCTTTTTCTTCGTCAAGTAGTGTGACATTTTAATGTTCCAAACAACTTGATGTACATCAGTTTGTACATTCAAATTGTATTTGCCACAATTTGACTGCTGGCAACTCACAAACTAAGGCAGACAAGTTATGTGACACATAATCTGGACTAATATTCCCAGAGCTATATCTACACCCTGAAAAAAGCAACTCCCAAGTTGGTGATCACATGACACCAGGTGCACAGCAAAGTAAAGACAGGAAATATAAACCAAGATATATGCAACACTTTCCCATCATTTATATCATTGTAAAGTGTTGTTTATGTCTTCATCTGGTCAAAATGTTGTTTTAATAAATGATGATGTTTTGGGAGCAAGAAACTTGCAATACCTCTCTCTTTTCCTGCGTCATACTATGTTTGTCCCACACGGGATTGCATGTTAGGCTGGATGTACACACCACCTTGTTGTTTCCTCTCCTGTCACAGTAATTTGGTGTTCAATGAAGAATTCGCTGCTCCCATTTCTTTCAGTAGTGGCTCTCTTTGTGATGAGCAGGGCTTTGTGATCAAACCGTCTCTGAAAACCAATGTGGCTTCACGTGGCTGACCGCTCTGCTGTGCCAGCCTCTTTCCAGTCCTCTTTCCATCTGTGCCGACAAACAAGGTTCACCGTACAGCTGACACAGAGGCCCCATCACGAGCTTAAGCCAGCTGATAACAGTGTGAATTGGTGCAGCACTATTGAAGGCACACAATGTGAAATTATGTCTGTGTCTTAGTTAGTGGAATGAAAAATACCTTTCCCGAGTTATTTTTGTCCCTGTAGTATTTGTAATTTACTATGTATTTGTATACATCAAGGTGATGAATATGAATACATAACATCACAAATGCTAATTGATATTATCGACTATATAGCATTAATGTATGTCAAAAATGCATTTTATTGTATTTATATGACAAAATCCTTTTTTTTGTCTTCAGATCAAATTAGATCAATTTTTATCTTGCACATAGTTGCATATTAACTAATCCAATCAGTGTGATTTTTAAACAGGGCAGACACTGAGTTATCAAGTAACATTACCAACATGTCTTTTAAACCATTACACTTAGAATTGTGAGGATGATGTCACATTTTTCTCTGCCATTTTTGTTTGGTTAAAACATTATTGCCAATGACAACGGATAAAACAGTTTGAAGGTGTTGTTCAAATGTTCACAATGTACCCAATCCATCAAATATGAGATAGTTTGAAAATATGCATGTTGGCTTTACGTGACATAATGTAGCAAATCACTGATTCATTGCGCACTTAGCCACACCCACTTTTGAGCAATAAAAATCACATCCATGAACAATGCATTAAAACCCCTACCTGCATTATACCACATATGTTTATTCAGAAATAAGTCTCTTTTGTAGCTTCCGTCAAGATGGTTAAGCGTTCTTTGATGAGCGAGGGACACAGAACAGTGAACATTTACGCGAGATATGAGTTTCTTGCTTGAGTAGGAAATGATCTTCGCTACAGTCACTGTTTATGAGATAAACTGCCACAGAATATGTATTAACTTGTATTCATGTTCTCAAACAATAATTCACTGTGTTCATGTAGCACCGACAGGAACATGAACTCCGCAGGACAAACTTGTGGGAACAAAATGTAACAGTCACTGTGATAGCTTACCTGACAGAGCTGAGAGGCCCAATCATTGTTGAGGAATTCACCAAGCTGTAGTGTGAGCTGGACTGAACACAGAGGACACTGCATGAGTGGTCATGAACAGCAGACCCTGTTCCATTTCTAATTGTCTCCCAGATAAAAACAAAAAGGTCAGCCCACAGGAGGCCCTGACTGGGCTGTAATACAGTCAGCCAAGCAGAAAAGAACTTCATCAGCTTTTGGGCTCAATGGTCCTGGATCAGGTTTTACATTTGTTCTTGTAGATGTCATGTGATTTTTCAAATATAGTGAATGCACCAATCACCACCGAGGAGCCATATTGTGCAGAAGGGATGGGTTTGGAAATTTGATCATTGCCGAGTCATTTGATACCCAATTTTGATACCTAAATTGGATAATCTTGGCAAATCTCATGATTTTTGTACTTGGGAAGCCAAATTTATGACTTAATCTATCAAAACTAAGAAGTTACTGAAAAAAGAATTGTTAAGGAACCAGTCGCGTTTGTATTAGTATAATTCTTCTTCTCCACATTCCAACAGGGGATAATGAATTAAAATAAAATGGTATAAAGAAGAGACAATATTGTGCGGTAAAATTATACAGCAAGCTAAAAATAAGGGATATACATGGGTATGCATGCACAATGTTGTTGGCTATGTCAGAATTTAAGAGGCTAAATGTCTTAAATTCTCCCAATATTGCTGATGGTTTATTTGTTCTTCCATGTGAAAGAATTTGCTGAGCCTTTAATTAGACTTCACCTACTCAGACAGAGGTGGCTTTTCAAGGGTCTTTTACTCCATCCTTTCTTTAAGCTGACAATAGATTTCAACAAACTGACCTTTTCTCAAGGTTACAGTATGAGCACATAGCAAGAGTCTGTTTCTTTTCTGTCCTGTGTATTCTCTCTAACTCTTCTTTAACTGCCTTTATCTTCTCTCCCTCCCTTGTAGAGAGTTTTGAGGTGACCCTCACCAACGAAGGTGATCTTGGGTTCTTTCTTCTGCCTTGTGCTTAGTCGTTACTATTAACCCACTAACGCCAAACAACATCCGCACTTTACACAGAAAATCCTGCCATGCTCTATAATCTCCCCATTTGGTTTCTCGACCTTACTTTGTTTTCTTCTCACCCTGGATTTTTTGAAGTACCAACAACTGGATGAAAAGTGTGATGTGGGGCTGTGCGCACTTAGAAATATCTGTGCATGAGACATCCATTGCAGTTTGCAGACCCTAACAGTTTTTCAGCTGTCCCCAGGGAAAAGAAAGCCACTTAAACCAGGAGTTCTCATTTATGTCGCTGCTATTTTGCTCAATTCTCGAGTAATTAATGTGAAAAGCAAAGTCACCTTTAACCAGATTTACAAACAAACTAAAATCTTAGACTTCATTAATTGACTTGTCTGACATTGACGTAGTATCTGAAACCAAAACTGGTATTTGAAGATGATCAAAAGTCCGAAAATGAGCATCTAATTGGATCTATCTAATCTGCTATGATAAAAATGCATTACTTACTAGACCCACGATTCCTGTGGACATTTCTGTCTTTTCAGCCTTCAAAACAAAAGCTGCTGAGATTGTTAACTAATGCAAACTCTCTCTGCTGCAAAGTCTCTGTTGTTGCATCTTTGCCTCATCGGATCTCTTTGAATTAATTCTCCACCACTAATCTCAACCATAGCATGGCTGCAGTTCTCATTTGATGTGGATGTCAAGCAAATTGATATTTCTAACCCCAGTTCTCATCCAGTTCTTTTTTGTTTGACTACGGTTCTTGTACCAGTTGAGTTCTATGATTTCTTTTTATATTCATTTATCAGTAGTAATAGGTAAGAGGCAAAATTGCACAGGAAGACTTCATTTGATTGATCAAAAATTACCTGAAGTGGTTTTTTTTCTTCCAGAATTGGGTTTTTTTCTGACTGACTATTTTAAAGAATTTCCTTTCTTTATGTTAATTATTATTTACCTTATAAAATGTTTTTTATTCATTGTGCAGCTAAATGATCTTTACACAAATATTGTTGTCCCCTTTGTTCTTACATTTTGGGCTTGTTTTCAAGACATTTATTTGGAAGCTCTTAAGTACTCCTGTGAAATGCCTGTCCACATCTTCTTTTGGTTTCTGCCTGCATGACTGGATGCAATTTTATCAAGTGGCTTGGAAATGACACTCAAGTCTTCTATGATACTAAATGTCCCCCATCCTTTCCCAGTACTCACCCATATGACAGTGCTTTTGGCTTCCTCCACAGACACCACCCACCCCAATCTACAATTCCTTGGCTCCCTGTGGCTGATCTCATTTTTTATGCGTGAATTTATGGTTTTGCTGTTAACATAATTTTTTATTTGAAGCAAGGAATTTCCCATCTACTGTCAGTTATTTTGAGCGAACTCTCTTTTCGTTTTTGACATTTTCAGGAGAAATTTGTGGCTTCAGGATCCATGGGCAGAATGTCCCCTTCGAGGCAGTGGTCCTGGACAAGTCCACTGGTGAAGGGGTCATCCGGGCCAAGGACAAGCTGGACTGCGAGCTCCAGAAGGACCACACTTTCACCATTCAGGCCTATGACTGTGGAGAGGGTCCTGATGGTGCCAACATGAAGAAATCCCACAAGTAAGTCATCCATAGCAGTTTGCATGTTTTCTTATGCTCTGACTAAATTTAGTTTTGAATCAGTAATCTGTTCTGTATGCTGTGATAGGCCTCAGCTGCTTGGATCCTAAAAAAGGAAGGTGGTAGAGAAAATGAATGCACAAAAATAAATTAAGATTTATTTAATTGATTAGTCTACAACTTCAACCAAGTTAACTGATTTTTGATTCAAAAGTTGGGTGGTCATCAATAGTTCAATCTGGTGTTTTCATTGTCATTACCTTTCAAGTAGGATGACCATAAGAAACAGCAGAATGCATCTGTGATGCATGTGAATGTCATAATTAGTCTCATCTCCCCACCAGGGCCACCGTCCACATCCAAGTGAACGACATCAATGAGTATTCGCCCGTGTTCAAGGAGAAGTCCTACAAAGCCACAGTGATAGAAGGAAAAAAGTATGACAGCATCCTGAAGGTGGAGGCTGTTGATGCTGACTGTTCCTTCCAGTTTAGCCAAATCTGCAACTACGAGATTGTCACCCCAGATGTGCCCTTCACCATCAACAAAGATGGTACGCACCTCAGGAATGGCTGCAGTACATGCGGCAGAGTCACAATTTTATTGACACAGATCACATTGTCTATTGATCTGTGTAAACAACGGTAATGCAAGACTGTCGCTTAGAATTCACTGCAGCTCGTTACCTTGACAGATGAAAGCAGTCCCCTTGAAATGTCCTTCAAGTGGGATGGACATTTCTATCACCAGTTTCACTGCATGTGTTGTAAAACAACATTAAAGACCCCATGAAAACAAAAACAAAAACCCTATCAAATATCCAAGCTCAGCTGATGTACTGCTCGCCTCTGTAAAAAGGCATTATACTGTAGATTGGTGAAGTGTAACGATAACGGTTGAGTGAGGAAGGTGTTCAGTGCTGACAGCAAATTAGTGTTGGAGATGGAACTTAAAAGCAAAGTTTTCAAACTAATACCACCACCTTAAAATCACACACATGATCAGGCCAGTATTTGTAGACACATTATTTGTCAATGGGCCCTGAAGAGAAAACATGAGTCGTCTATATTCATATCATACGTCCAAAGAAATGTTGTGCTTTTACCTCAGCCAATTAGTATATCAGTTTGTGTATTAAATTCTTTCTTTTCACTTCTTGTTGAATAAAGCTCATACCAACCTCCTGCTTTCCTCAGGTTACATTAAAAACACAGAGAAGCTGAGCTATGGCAAAGAGCACATGTACAAACTGACGGTGACTGCCTACGACTGTGGAAAGAACCGTGCGTCTGAGGATGTTCTGGTCAAGATCAGCATCAAACCCACCTGCAAACCCAGTTGGCAAGGTAACAGAACTTTTCTTCACTACACACCATGTCTCGACAAAATGTCTCGATAGAATTAATAAATAATAAGTATTGACAGCAGCTGTATCGACCTGTGTATATGAGCATCTTTTCCATCCCCTTTTTTTCTCTGTTGCACTCTCAGGCTTCAATAAGAGGATTGAATATGAGCCTGGCACTGGCAGCCTGGCCCTTTTCCCTAGCATGCACTTGGAGACCTGTGATGAGCCAATCACATCCATCCGGGCCAGTATTGAGCTGGAAACAAACCATATTGGAAAAGGCTGTGACAGAGACACCTACTCTGAGAAATCTCTGCACAAGCTCTGTGGTAGGAAATCTACCAGCCATACACACACAATTGTATTTTATTTTTACTTATTCAATTGTTATTGTTACAAACTCACTCCAGTTTCTGCCATATTGAAATCCCACTGTTGACTAATTTAGGTATGCAGACCCCTCTCTAACCTGTAAAGCTTTTATTTTCAAACATCTGCAGGAATTTTGCTTTACATTGTTAAATCGTGAAAGTGTAGTCACTATAATACGTGTCTATTGCATGAATGGAATGAGTGCTGCTTTATATTACCTGTGCTGGTAGTTTTGTTTTTCTTTTGGACTTTTACTTTGTATTGGTCTTATTTTTTTGAAAGTGAGCCAACAACCTTTTTTATATCTAAAGTCTCTTTTGTCCTTTGCATTTGTTTCATTAGGAGCTAGCTCTAGCACTGTTGAGCTCCTGCCGGCACCCAGCAATTCTGCCAACTGGACCATCGGGCTTCCCACTGATAATGGACACGACAGTGACCAAGTGTTTGAGTTTAATGGCACCCAGTCCATCAAGGTTCCTGACGGGATGGTGAGCACTAACCTGAAGGAACCCTTCACCATCTCTGTATGGATGAGACATGGCCCCGGGGCCCACGAGAAGGAGACCATCCTCTGCAACTCAGACAAGACAGGTAACAACCCCATGTCAAAGCCCATTTTTAATTGATCTGAGATGTGCAGCGCCATGGTTATTATTGCTGTCCCTGTGGTGTCTGCAAATAACCCAGCTAATAACATAATTGTGACTGCAGGTTGCAGTCACTGTCAGTGCTCAGCTGGCTTGGAAACACAGAGTGTTTGCAACTTTCATAGTTGACCTTTCCATTTAGTTTTAATTTTAGTGTGTGGTCACAGGCTGCTGCCAAGAGCAGAGAGGGGGAGGAAGCTCATCAACTTCTGTCTCACCGCTTATATAAGAATGATTACATCACAGTGGATTTTTCCCTGGGCATAAAGCACCATAGTCATGATCTCATCACTGTGTACGACTTATGTTTAGCACAAATGTGAACTGCATACGTTCCATTCATTTATTCACGGGCATTTTAGTCTGCACTTGTGATCTAAACTGTGAAAGTAAGCAGTAGACCTGTGACCCGGGAATAAAATTTGAAGCACCATATGATCCAAATTACATTGAATTTAGTTTACATTTTTAATTTATTAAGTAATGAGTCATTTAAGTCATTTAAATTTCTGCCTATCGTGGATGTTTTGGATATGATTTTATATAGATTTCCCCAGAATGCGTTCTCATTATTTAATAGCTTTGTAAAGTTTGGGCTTCTCACAAGAACTTAGATAAAACTTTATGAATGCAGACTCATTGGTGGTTACCTCAGAGTTTAAGAGGTTAAATGGATATCATAAGTAGCTAGGAATGGATAAAAATTATTTATTTAGTGTGTACCAACTTAAAATAGCTCCATAGTATTGATTTTATAAATATTTGAGTGAAACTGTTAAAACATAATAAATTATTAAAATGAGTACATTTTCAGATTCAATGTTCACCTTTTTGCCTGTCAACTAATTGATTAGTTGTTTCAATAATTGTATTGAGTGACCTCCTTTTACTATTTATTTGTTCAATAGCTTATTCTATTAAAGTAATTCTGACCTTTATGTTTTTAACATTCTCAGAAATGTACTGTAATACCGTATTTTTGTGTTCTTATGCGATGTAAAGCATTTTGTATTGCCTTTGTGTCTGAATGGTGCTAAATAAATAAACTTGCCTTGCCCTTTGGGGATGTACGGGAGCAGCACTAGGTACAAGTAGAAGTTATTTAACTGCCCCTTTTGTGTCATTATATACTAAATGTGATATTATAATGCTAAAGGCAAGATTGCAGATGATTGACATTAGATATTTTCCCAACATTACTACTGCTGAGCTATATTAAATTTTTTTTACATCTTAACATATTGGGCAAATGTTTCCCTTAGCTCTTGTGTTTGGGTTCTTAAATGTCCTTACTGTTTCGGCAGAGATGAACAGACACCACTACTCGCTGTACGTCCATAACTGCAGGCTGATCCTTCTCCTGCGTCAGGATCCATCTGAGGCAGAGAACTACAAACCAGCTGAGTTCCACTGGAAGCTTGACCAGGTGAGACGCCTCTGCTTACAGGCTTTATGGATTTGAAACCATAGTGGCATGATCTTGATGCCTTAGTATCAGCTTTGTTGTTTGGCTTTGCCAGTTCATATTCTTTCTCTGTCCTTATTATGTTACCCCCCCAGGTGTGTGACAAAGAGTGGCATCACTATGTGCTAAATGTGGAGTTCCCCACTGTGTCTCTCTTTGTGGATGGAACTACATTTGAGCCTTTCCTGGTCACAGAGGACTACCCACTGCACCCCTCCAAGATCGACACTCAGCTCACAATTGGTGCCTGCTGGCAAGGTAAAGGCCTTCTCAATATTACCGAATAAAGCTGCAAAATAATTGAGTGACAACTGTTCATTCAAGAACAGATTTAAAAAAACTCAAGCTTCCTCTTGGTAAGACTTCTTAGTAATTCTTTGATATAAGGTGCATAGAATTTTATTATTAGCTGATAAAATGTTTCTTTCCTGGTTAGTTTCTCAGATGATGCATCATGACCGCGTGAAGCGTCTGTATCCTACAGACCCTCAACCTTCCTCTCCTTGCTCTTGTTTCTATCCTTTACAGACAACTCAGGACATGAAAATGACACTGAGACAGTCTCTGAGCCCACTTCAGGTTGCTCAAGTCTTTCCCTTCCGCCTCAGATATATGTCCATGTGTCCATAATGTCCCACCATGCTAACTGCATCCTCATGACACCTGAACTAGAATGGTTTCCAAACATTCTAGATGGACAAACTTTCATTTTTCACGTGTCTAGCATGATGCAAAGAACAATGTGGTTTTTGTTTTATTGCTTTCTGTTTTATTTTAGCTTTTTCCCCACCATCTTTTATTTCTGTAATGATGTCCATAAATGATGCACGTTTTCCTCACTGCGGCAGTTTTCATGACATCGCAAAGCAAGACCTGGATAGAAATAGACATGTAACGATAATAAAACTATGACCTGACTGCAATATTTTGGCCACGCAAGCTCACCTTTCAAAATACAACCTTGGGGTCAGAAGAAGGAGCTCCTTCAGATCAGATAACCGAGCCACCGCATTACATAGACACACACACACAAAACAACACACTCAATGACTATGTCACCTTGAGGTGCAGAGGGCCAGGCTTGTCACTGACTCTTCACTGAAGCAGACTATTGATCAGGCGCAGGTCATGTGCAGTGTGATTCTATCACCTTACAGTAAAATGCCCATTCATGATGAAATTTTAATGCTGTCATGTCACATTTGGTGTCATGTCAGGATTTTTTGAACCTTAAGATCGTTTCAGCATTTTGTCAAGATGAGGCGACTAAAGAGGATTAGATTAGGATTTGTCTCTTCATGCCATTTCTCCACAGTAAAGCCGCAGTCTACCATGTTAAAACAAATTTTGCATGTGCCTTTAGGCCCTCCAGTTCATCTCGGTCTGTTGGCCCCAGACCTTGTAAGGGAAAAAAGTACTAACTTGCATGAATGCCATTCAACCCTGTTTTGCACATGGAGAAGGCATGCTTGAATTGTCATATCTCTGTACTTAACATCTGACTAACTGCAAGTTCTTACGTTCTATTGATTGTTTATATCCTGTCATATTCAGGTGGAAATGGCCGCATGGCCCAGTTTTTCCGTGGGAATCTAGCAGGGCTTATGATCCGCTCTGGAAAGTTAGAGAATAAGAAGGTGATTGACTGCCTCTATACGTGCAAGGAAGGACTAGATGTGCAACTGCCTGAAGAAGTGGCTTCAGCTGTGAAGGTGAGACATTCAAACCCCCTCAGAGAGTTTTGTGGGACAAACCAATCAGCCGCAGTCAGGTTGAGCCTGAGTGTACGCTTGCAAAGAGGACAAAGGCATTTAAGAAAATAGTATGGATAAAAAACACGATGCTTTATTTGCTACTAATTAAAACGATTTGACACCACAATACATAAAAACAAGCTTCAGTACTTTGGTTGGTCAAACTTAAGAGTTTTACAAATAATAAATGTTTCTTTTAATTTGTTATTGACATTTGTTTGATTAAACATAGAAAGAACAGGTTATGACTTGAAATTCACAACCCACACATACACATACTAACAAAAGATGAACGGTTCGGTAATTTGTGTTATATCAGCATCACAACACCATTTTAAACCTGCAGTCTCCGTCATGCTACACCCCAGTCCTACCTTTACAAACCCCTGACAGCATGAGACATTGATTGACAAATGACTGACAAATAAAGAAGTGAAAGAGTTCCTCAAAAGAAACATCTCACGCCCACATCTTGTCTGCTTCTCTCAGGTGGAGTTTAACCCCAACCAGTCCTCCCTGACTGTGGAGGGTGACGACATCGATGCCTTTGACAAGGTCATGCAGCACATCTCTTACTTGAATTCGCGTCAGTTCCCCACTCCTGGCATCAGACACCTTCGCGTCTCCACCACTGTGAAGTAAGTTGCAGAAGCCAAAATTGTTTCACTTCATTTATGCTCTGTTTGTTTTCACTTCACCTGTCAGTTGTCCCTTTGAGAAACAGCTTCTTGCCACTTAATTGGCAGCCAGAAATGTTTCCTTTCCCTACTTAAAATGGACGGCTGGTGTTTAGAGGTACAACAGAGTTCAATAGTTTCAGTCAGTTTACAATGAGGAAAAACTGTAAGGATTTTAGAATTCAGGTGGATGAGATGTTTTCCTCTGAGTTTTAGTGAGATCACTTCTGTTTTACTGAGACAGAAATGTGCATAACGAAGTAGACATAAATTTTAAGGTGGTGTACAAACTGGATCTCATAGTCATTCTCATCAATAGGAGAGGATCAAATAATTACAAAAAGGCGCTCAAAAATATTCATCCGTTGATTCCGTCCTCAATTTCCTCCCCTAGGTGCTTCAACGAGGAGGCTTGCGTGTCAGTGCCAGATGTGGAGGGCTATGTGATGGTGCTCCAGCCAGAAGAACCCAAGATCAGTCTGAGCGGCATTGATCACTTTGCCCGCAGTGCTGCTGAATTTGAAAGCCACGAGGGTGTAACGCTCTTCCCTGAGCTGCGCATCGTAAGCACCATCACCCGTGAAGTGGAGGCTGACACAGATTCTGAGGCTGCTGAGGGAGCTGATGATGACCCCACGGGTAAGAGGCGCTAAATAATGAGGAAGTAGTAGATCAGGTCAACACACAGAAGTTTATTTCTCTAATATCGTGTCTATCCACATATTTTGACCTGATGAATTTTTATTGTCCTACACTGTCACATATTGTATCTTGTCATAGTCCCAACCGATGAGCCACTCAGTAGCCCCATGGGGTAGTGTTTAAGCCCATTTATGCTCAACATTAAATATGTATCTATGTATAGATGTATCTTCTGTCCGTACTTTACTCAACTCGTCTGTAGTTGTGCGCTTTGTCTGAAATCTTATAGATAGGATGAAACAGAACACTGGTAATGATGACGGCAGTGTCAGGCAATGCAGGTAGTTGATAGTTCAAATGAGACACGACGAAGAAGACATTGAAAAAATGCCAAAAAAAAAATTTAGGAGAGGAAAATAATTATCTACCCATGTCTGAAAGTATTTAATGACCTCACAGTGACCCTCAACATTAACATGTTTGTTGTTGTGAGAAACTTTTGAGTCTGAACTGCCCTCTAGTGGATCCATTGCTTAACATCCATGCCAACATGTAGGACACACAGAAGTCACTTGAAATGAACATATCCATTTTTGTACATTAAGGGAGCAGAAATGAGCCTTTGACACAACAGTTACTGCAGTGTAGTGTAATAAAACTGAAGGAAAGTGTTAGTGTGAGTGAAAGGCGCCCAGCACACCATTATAGTGTTGTTAGTATCTGAATGGATCAGTCCAGGATATGTATCTGTTTAAATAGGGAAATGGGGACAGTTTGTTTAGTCTGTATATTTTGTTTGGAAGATGTGCAAGTGGTGAGCAGGATTCTTCTTCTCCACTGTCCCTTCGGCACTGTGAATTGATAGCTATGTACATAGATGTAGCTGGTGATGTGATGGATTAGGCCTGGAGGAGGAATGGATTGGACATAGAGACAGAGAGAGGGAGATAAAATGGAGGGAAGGATAAGTTGTTTATTACTCCATGGGTGGGGTTAGTGGATCGGCCACACCATCTGTCAGGCTCATATGTGGGAGACAATAGAAGCGCACAGATACTGGTGGATACAATGTCCTGCGGTGAAAAACGGGCCATGTGGGACAAAAGGGCTTAGAGATGTGTTGCCGCTACCTGCAATAAAACTCCGGCCCCACCTTACACCAACCAAAAAACAAGACACGTTATCGTCATTGAGCTGCAAGAGTAAAAGGGCGTGTGGGCATTAAATGTCAATTTGTGGATTAAGCATAGTTTATGAGGTGCACCTTTTGAATCTAATGTAATCCAATATAACTCTGCAGTAAAACTACCTTTGTGAAAGTAGTGTTTATCTTTTGTGTCAGTGTCAAAGATGAATTAAGTAAACCAAAGCAGTTAGAGCACCTGTTCTTTTTTATGGTGAGAATTGTTACCTCCTCAAAAGATATTATGTTTTGGCCTTGTGTGGGTGTGGGTGCAAGCAGTTGTGTCTATTATCAAGATATTTGAAAAGATTGACATATTTTTATGATATGTTGTGGACAGGTGGTCATAGGCCAAGCAACATTATATTAGATTTTCAGCTGGATTTCTTTAGATTATTCTTAGGCTTAGAGACAACCAAATGTTCACATATAGATTTTTTTAGGAGCTCCGTAAGTAAGTGATGTTTAGCATGTTTCCTTGTTTGTAACACTTTGTGAAGTTGATCTTAAGCTCCTTTCAATCTTCAGCTCTCATTTGTAAACAACAAATTCAGTGACTGTCTGTGTGTCTGTGAGTGAGTTTAATCAGTCAGTAGTTTCAAAATTTGAATTTGGACTGGAATGACCCGAAGTGTTTGGAGGAAAGTGATTTAGAATTCTGGTTTGATTGCCTGGCAGAAAATGTGCCTGATTATTATTATTATTATTATTTTCAGAATAGAAATGGCACTCTCGTAAATTGCACACAATTCTGGTTATGCTTTGTTCATTCAGTCCAAGAAACGGTTGTGTCTGAGGAGATCATGCACAACCTGGACACATGTGAAGTGACTGCTGTAGGAGACGAGCTGGACGGGGAACACGAAAGCCTGGAGGTGGACATGTCCCAGCTGCAGCAGCACAGCTTGGAGATGAGCTCATCCAACGTGGGTCTCGTCATCACAGGTATGGCTCACAAAACTGAGCTGCGCTGCACTAATTTATACCTCTGTCTTTTAGTTGCAGCAGCATGTGTAGGAATTTATGCTTTTGGCATTTAGCTCAGATTGTTAAATCTCCTCTCTGTGCTGCAGGTGTGAACACCATGGCCAACTATGAGCAGGTGCTACACCTTATTCGCTACAAGAACTGGCACACCGAGGCTCTGTTTGACAGGAAATTTAAGCTAGTCTGCTCCGAACTCAACGGACGTTACATCAGCAATGATTTCAAAGTCGAGGTATGAGTGCAAAATGTGTCCGTATCTTACTGACAGGCAATCATTCTTATTAACCATCACCATAATTCAGCTACTAAAACTTAAAGTCTGTGTGGGATTTCTCCTCCAGGTAAACGTGATCCACACAGCCAATCCTATGGATCTCGCCAACAATGCCATGGTGCAGCCCAACTTCATCAACCCCATCCATCACGCCTCTGTGGACTTGTCTGGTCATAACCTGGTCAATGCTCACCAGGCTTCAGGTACTGAAGTGACTTAGAATGATAGTAATAATAGGGTTGTTTGTCCCACAAACACCACCCATTCTGAGGTCAACTGCGTAACAAATGAAGATGGCTGCTGCAGTACATAAAAATATTTTAAACATGTACGATGGCACATTCACAACACAGCATTGACTAACATCAGATGGATTAACGAACTGCAGTGATACATTTATGTTTACACTTATTATATTTATATTTTACATCCATGCATTTATCAGACGGTTTTATCCAAAGTTACTTATGAGTGAGAAACAGGATAAGCAGTTTACTAAAATTTTGGTTTACCGCAGTCACTAAGCTGTCGATCCGACTCGAGATGGATAGAGTGTAGTTTCCGACTGATGCCATCGATATGCATTTCTGTTAAATATTCCATTAAAATATGTAGATTATAGCTTGAGCCACATCATTACAGATGAGATAAAAGAACCACTAAAGGGTCTGACTGCAGTCGAACATGAAACAAACTTCTCCTGTCACGTTTGCCTCACTCATTCATGTTTTTTTGTGTGAGTGTGTGTGTGTGCGGTACTTTGCAACACATTTACTGTCTTTTTGAACAAAAGACATTTTGGTGTGGTTGACTTCCTTACGCGCTCCAGGCAGTCTTACCACTCCCATAATTCAGTGCTCCTTGCACTATTTGTAATGAAGCCGCACCTTTTTGCAGTATGATATTTACATGATCAAATTACAATTTTGTTTGGTATTGAGTACATTTTGCAGCTTCAGTGTGCCCCAAGACTAAGGCAATGCAGTCAATCCCCATTTGTTTTCCAGTAGATTGTGAAATCTGGCTGTCGGGATCTGGTTCCGTGCGGTCACACTGACCGATCCAGGCACCTGCAGCATAGATAGGACGTTAAAGCCCAGCTCACAAATTTACAATTAATTCCAAAATTGCAGGGAAGTTAAGGCTGTGTGCAGGTCGCCCAGTTCATCACAGTAAAGACAAAAAAGAAGCGTAATTTAGTTTGATACAGATGAATACTGATTAAACGTGGCCTTTGCTTTACTTTCTTGTTTTAAACGAAACAAAATCCAACCAAATGCGCCTACATTCAGTAATTGTTGTAGATTATTTCTCTAATCTTCTGCAAAAATTCCTTCTCATCCCCTAATCAAATACATAATCTTCTTAATTTTTTTGCGGCAGAAAAAATATTTGGCCTTTTATGTGAAAAGCCTCGCCGGGGATTACAGTCAGAATTAAGCAGAAGTAGGACACATACAAAACACTGGCTGTTTTCCTGCGTTTTGATGGCACAAGTCGAGGGATTAAACTTGAGTGCTGTCTGTGACATCTGTACAGGCAGTGCTCTGAGTGCAACCTTTTATTTCCCAGCTTCAGTAATCTTCTAGGCCTCACTGAGCCCACAGCACAAGAGGCCCCTTTTCCAGCTAATACAGGGCAAAGTGGAGCAAGCTGGAGGACCGGAGAAGTTATTTAAAGAAAGAATTTCATCCTGAGCTCTTGAATGCTTCAATACCTGCAGACCTGGTTAACTTCAAAGCAGACAAAGCTAAAGAAATAACCTCGCTGTGTTTTTACGTGAGGAGAGCTGTTTGACTCCGAGCACGCTGATGTTTGTGGTCCAAAAACTCTGGAGTGAGACATGGGTTCCCGCAACAAACCTACAGAGCCGGCAGATGTTTTTACAATGTGTTAAGTGGGGAATAATACATAAGCACACTTGTTAATGTGTCACTTGTGCTTTTTTGATAGTACTGCCATCAAGGTCATTATAATTCTCCCAACTGTTTTTATTTCTATATAATTTTGTAATTTTAGTTTATAAGTATTGTTTTGTAAGTTGTTTTTTTTTTCCATTTTTATTCATGTTTCGTTTTGGTGAACTCCATCATTTAGTTTTATTTTACTGAGAGTTTTTTTCTGTTGATTTAATAAAAAAAAAAGAATGTAAAAAAATTATTTCATAAAATTTATAATTTATAATTAGTGTAGATAGTGGCAAATATCAATATGTGAAACTTAAAAGCAGTACAGTAAAAATGGCACATTTACACATTTTTGTTGTATTGTTTTGTTTTTTAGTGGTCCCCAGCGCTGCCACCATTGTCATTGTCGTGTGTGTGAGCTTCCTGGTGTTCATGATCATTTTGGGCGTCTTCCGTATTCGGGCCGCACACCAGCGCACCATGAGGGACCAGGAGAATGGCAAAGAGAATGAGATGGACTGGGACGACTCAGCACTTACGATCACTGTCAACCCCATGGAGGTACACACACACGCACACACTTTCCTTGTTATCAGACAATAAAAAGACGACGAACTAGATATCTATCTGTCTCACAATTGGACCTTCACCTTAAAAAACCTTGTGTGGTCTGTACTACAGACATATGAGGACCAACACAGCAGTGAAGATGAGGAGGAAGAGGAGGAGGAGAGCGAGGATGGCGAGGAGGAAGATGATATCACAAGCGCTGAGTCAGAGAGCAGCGAAGATGAGGAAGGAGGAGAGCCGGAGGACCAGCAGGGGGCCAGCAGACAGCAGCAGCTGGAATGGGATGACTCCACCCTCACCTACTAGAACACACACTTATCAACACACACACACACACGCACGCACGCACGCACACAGTACTCCACAAAAGCTCCTCACACACCATGAACACACATCCTCATGCTCACCATATTGCCCTCTCGGTGGGCAAGCATACACACACAGACACACACAGTCTCTCACTTCCAACTTCATTTCCAAGGAGCCATGATGTGAAAAAAACAAAAAAATAACAAAATTCCCGTCAGCGTCTATGTGGTCCAGGTTTTCCTGTCGTTATCTTAGTGGTGTTACTCAGTGTAGTGTAGTAATCACCGGATTGCTGATTTTTACTGTTTATTTTTTTATTTATTATATTTTAATTCCCAGGAAAACTTGGCCTCGTTTTTTTTTTTTAACCATGTGAGGAAGCCAACCCTGCACTTTTGTTTTTCTCTCAGACGTAAAGGCTTCAAACAGAATGATTTCTTTTCTAACGGTTCCTCTTTGAGTCATGCTTTTAGTTTGCCGCAAAAATCACGTGTAGCTTCGACTTGAGTTTTCTTGTCCTGTAGTCCACAGTGAAAGAAAACGCTTTTAACCAGTAGACCGCCTTTTTTTTTGTTTGTTCTTTTAGTGCATGAGGATATTTGAGAAGTCATGTGTAGAGAATTAAGTTGCTTTTTAAAGACTTTGTAAATATTGAGAAACCATGTAATTAGTTGATGTGTTAGTGAAGGCCTACTCCACGGGGTCCGATATGTAAAACGACGCAGTACGTAATGTAGAATATTTGTGTCACAGAGGCTGTAGCATGCTGCAAACAATTTCGCAAAGCTGCTCCATCACGCTTGTACAAAAATGTTGCTTCAAAGATGAGAAACCCAGGACTGTTCAGCGGAGGTTTCCATGACGACGTGGTGTTCATTTTGGAAGACGTTTATTTTGTGTTCTCGTTGGCAGGACTGGCGGACGGTTTTAGCTTCATACACGCTTTGCTTGCACAGGTGGCGATGCTCTACTCGGTGTGTTTCCTCCCCAGTCGATCTCACTGTTGTACAGAAGGGATTCTCGTTTTGTTTGGAGTAACCATGCATCATGTACAAACCTACATTTGTGTGTGGATCGGTACAAACGCCGGGCCAGGTACTACGGTATATCGCTGTAAAATGTAGACACATGGGTAGGAATCTTTCTGTATTTGGACAAGTAGAACTCTTGCCTCAGCAGCTTTAAACAACAGCCTTTCCTCCATATTTCAGTCCTGCCGTGCTGACAGAAGTGAGAAGGAACAAAAGCTTTCAAACTCCTGAAAGAGCAGATTTATGACAGAGTAGCTTTAGTAGCGCTCAGCTCAGTGCTGCAGTCACTGGCATTGTTTTTGGGGAGAGGAGAGAAATGAAAGTACACTTCACAGTTGCTTTATTGCAAATAAGATTACATTTAAATCTAGTTTTTCCCATCTCCTCAGCTACTTAAAGTGAAATAATGCATTTATTTGCATTTTAAACTGTTCAGTTTTCAAAATTAAAGCAGCTACAATAACACTGCACATGCTGAAATGTAGGAAAACACGTAAAAATTGCAATGGTTTGTTCTTATTTGAAAATTAAACTTTTTTTTCATTAGACCACTAGGTTTGATTGTACATGAATTTGTACTGTAGAGATATCTGTTTACGTTTGGTAAACTTTACTTTCCTTCTGCTATGAGTATAAAGCTTATGTAGTTAATTTTGGAACACATGTCCAACCTCGACCTCCTCTCACACACTGTTGTAAATACTGTCTCACAAATGTACCTTCACACTTAACCAATTAGCATTTGACTCATGTTTCTGCATCCCAATAAAACATGAATTTGATTCAGGCCTTTGCAGACCGTTTAAATGAGAAGAATGTTGCATTCATTGGGAAAAATTATAAATATTGGTGTTGAGTATCCTAATTTGCATGCAGATATATTTTCAGAGGCCACAATTGAATGAACACAGACACTTAAACTTTTATGCTTTTGCAAACTTCAGTTTCAGTCTATTTATGATTTCCATGGCGGATCGTGGAAACGTAGGAAACAGTCTCCCCTCTATGATGACTTGGACTTGCAAAAAGGGCGCCAGGTCTGATGCGGCTGAGTTGGGAGTGCCTTTTGCAAATCATAAACACATCTAACACAATCATCCATGCTCTCTTAGTTGTTCTGTTATTTTTGTACATGTTTAATGGTCGATTCCTTATAGACCTGGGGTAACGGTAAAATACTTTTACATACTGTAGATGTCATGTGTCTATATCGGTGTGTAGAGGCAGTAGATCCATATTGTGTCATCTATAGATATTGTACTAAATCATATTGATGGATTTCACCTCTCAAACTTAATTGATTTGCTCTAGACAGACTATGTTGGTGTAAATTGGCCTATCTGTGTATAGTGGGAGGAATGTTTTGTAACTGTGCGCTTTTGCCTGAGGGGCTGACGGTTGAGGGCAGCATGGGATTCATGAGCCAAATTATGAGCTTGTCAACTACAAAATTTGTTCATGTCCACATTTCATAATACTTTTACATAGATTCTGAAACTTCCTCAGTGACCATTTCATTTTCTGATATGTGATGAGCCCGAGACTGGTTTGATTGTCACTGCCTAATAAACTAAAACGCAGCCATATAAGATACAAATGCAAAGATTAAAGTTGGGATGGGGGTTTTATTTGCTTGAACCACAGAATGAGAAGAGCCGTGGTACACTACTGATTCTGTTTGTCACAATTCCACAACAGTCAACACGTTTTTTTGTTTTTGTTTTAAATATTTGCTCAGAGTGGAAGATGATAATGTTGTCAGGAGGGTCAGATGCTTCCCTTGTTCTTGTTGGAGCTGCTCTCACTTTTCTACCAGTTGAAAGGCGAATTGTAGTGAAGTTGATGCTTGCTCATAAACAAAATAAAGGATAATGAGATGGGGTATAAATTCAGTCTATGCTGCCTTTCATTTATCATTCAGAATTGCTGCATCACCCGCGGAACAGCACACCCTGTCGCAAAAAGCCAGGACAAAATGTAAAGCATGACCGCCCTCTGGTGGTCAAAACTATGTAGAGACTAAAATTCATATCACTCAAAAAACACAATTAGTGATTAAATACCTTTTTTTTTTTAACTGACATTGACATGTTTTGTTGGAGTGAAACAAACTCGGTGACTATAAAATACAAACAATAATATAACAATAGAATACTGACATACCAACACAAACAAGTTTTTTCCATCTTGTGAAGGGGTCTTTGCACGTCTCCCTCAAAAACAATCCAAGGCAAAAAAAATCAAAGTGCCTTTATTTATTCTACATGGCAGTTGCATTTTAAAATGGTCAGACGGTAATTTGAAAAAAAAAAAACAATTTCAAAAAACTCATAGTATCCAAAGAGCACCTGTACATGACCAACACAAAGTGACCCAGCAGCGCTTCCACTTCTCGTCGTCACAGCTCGAATTTATTTTTAATACCTGCAAAATGCTGAAATATACAACTATCAGTTGACATTCTGTGGAAACCTGTATAAAATACCGGAAACATTTAGAATAAAGATAATTCTAATGCAATTCCTTTTAACCTCTTGAAAAATGATAAATTTATTGGTAATTGAATGCTTTAAAATACTATTTATTTTAGATGTTGGGTATTATTTTATACAGATTTTCCCAGGATACATCCTGATATTTGTTATCGCTAGAAACACTGTAAATTAATCTAGAGTTCAAAATACAGCTTCAGGATGACTCACCGGTTGGTAATTAACTCAGAGTTTAAGTCGTTAAACTAACACACAGCTTAACTCAAACCTAATGACTCCCATGAGACTCAGTCGGCAGTCAATCTGTCTTCCTGTCCCACTGTGGACAGATCATCACACTCTTCAATATGATTCACATTCACAATGCAAGAGTTATAAACAGGAGACAAACATGTTAGCCTCCTGCCTTCAGGATTATTTACGAGTGTAAGCGTCATGGTTGTGTAATTTATGACCTGCAAATTTGGTTATGGTTATTCAGTTATTTTGTCTATACTCATACTGCATATGTAGCACACTTTAGTAAAGCATAAAGTCACAACTTAATCATTTATAGCACACATAAAGACATTGTCTTCATCACTTACTTTAAAATGCCAATGACAATTTTTAAGGAATCAAAAGCACAAATCACAAGAGAATATTTCCCACCTACTGCCTGCACGTACATCTCTACATTACAAACTTGCAGCTGTATCACAATTTACACTTATATGGACAAGTAAAAGACATATAAACATATAAAATATAACACTGTTATAAAGTAAAAGCATCTACAGCAACACCTACAAGTGCAGTGATAATTTACACAAACCTATTCGTCATTGACATTTTCTTCCTTGGTAATGACATAATCTCATCATAATAATAAGACAATTACTTAAAATCATATTTTGTAGTCATGTTATGCCTTGGTTTTCACACCAGAGCTTGCCAAAGCCATGATTTTGTCTTCAGAACCTGAAAGAGAAAAGAAAATGACATGAATACGGGTGCTGAGACTGATAAACAACAAAACTGTCTGTATAATTTAACAGTTTTAAACATTTGAGTAAGTGTGATGACTTCAGTAACCAGTGAATGCACATGTGCATGGCTAAGGTGAGTTACATCAACAGATAACGAGAAGAAATTTTAGTTTAAGCTCGGCCGGTGGCACCAGCAGCAATCACAATAAATCCTCACGTTTATATTTGGAATGAGGCAGAAACAAACTTTATGTTGAAAAAAGGGCTGGTGCGATATGACGAAACTGTATCGCAATATTTTTACAACATTGACAGTATGATAACTGACAGTAAATTTTATTTTCTGATAGAAAAAGTATTCCATGTTCCTGTTGTACAGGTTTTCACTCTAACGAAACCGTTCTGGTTGGTTGAGTCCTGCCGGATGTTTCTTTAGATAAGGGACCCTGAGTTTCTGTACTCCATATTTTCATGATTTCATCATACTCTACTTTTCAAGCAAGCAAACGGGTTGCTCGTGTTGCCACCCTTTGCTGTGACTCTTTGTTTATAAAAAAATAAAATAAATAAATTCTGTGCAGTGTTGGTTTATTTAAACACGGCTTTCATGTTTAGATGGACAGGACCAGCACGATGGTGATGATAGTTTAAAATATTAAAGTGGTTGGTAAATTATTTAATTCTTCATTGCACATGTACCTGGTGATGAGAGTAAACCCCTTTTCATTCTGCATCATGATGTCAGATCTGTTTGTTTTACAATGACCCTAACGTGGTTTTGTACGTGCATGTAAACGTCGTCAGAGTAATCAGGATTATTCTCACCCAGGTGTGCAGTCACTTTTTCAAACTGGCTCAGAGTGGCAGTTGCGTTTTCTGTCATAAAAGTCTCATCCTCTGCAGTGAGCTGTCAGAAACAAAAACACAGCTTTGGGACAGGCAATAACAACTAATAAACTCAGCAGCTACCTCTGCAGGTCTCTTAAGAGCATCTGCAACGTCAGTCTGTTAACAGCAGAGTGACTGAAACGCATCATTGCGACGTCAAGAACTCACATAGAGTCATGAGGCAGCCTGTCATCCTTGCAGCAGTGGAAAAACACATGACATCTGTGCTGTGAGTCTTACTCACCTTCTCCCCCAGCTTTCTCAGAGCCGTGAGGATTTCCATTTTCTGCTGCGTGTACTCGTCTCGGGATAGTTTCCCCACAATCACATCTCGATCCATCTAGAAATAACCTCACACACCATTAGGTAGAGTTTGTCATACCCAAATATAACATGAGTAGCTATATTTGTTCTCTAAAACAAACAAAGCAGACATGTCATGCAAGTTGGAGTCCAAACCTCTGCTAATCTGGTTCTCAGCTGTCCTGGCTGCTTCTTGGCAAACAGTCGGATCACCTCTGGAGTTTTAAACGCTTGGCTGATGGCAGCTTGGATTGCCTGGGGAAGATGGAAGTATAGATAATTCTGGCCATTTAGTGGGTCATGATGGTGCTGTTTGTCAGGTACTATTTACAGTTATAACCTCTTCCATCTCCCTCTTACCACACACCCTTTTGGAGAATTATATCATGATAGAAATCCATGAATTGTGACAGAAAATACAACAGGTCTTGGCTTTCATACTAATATCATCTTACACGTGTGACACTGTTTTGGTAATGTGTGCCAGATGTGGCCAGATGTCTGTTCATACTGATGACTGATATGGATCACTTACAAGAATGAATGACATCACGGATCCGAGGAAAATTTCGGAATTGTGCATTATGTGAATGTAGCCTTTGTTTGACAGAAATTTACTACTGCTGTCACTGGGACTCTGTTATGACAAGTCAGAAACAGCGGCATGTAAAGTTTTCTCAGGGCTACACATTCGTACAGCTACACAGACCTTACCAGCTGCATTCCACTGAGTTCGTCCACAAGTGTCATGTCTCCGGTCATGATCTTCTTCAGTGAGTCATTAAACTCACTCAGCTGTTCCAGAGTTTCCTTCTTCGTCTCTTCGTACTCTTCCTCGTCTAGTTCTTCTCTGGAATAAACAAATGCAATAAATAAAAGAAATATCTGGCATTTTTACACGTAGGGATAAAATCACTTTCATGACAGACAGAATGTTTCTTCCTCTGTGTTACACCTGCATTCCTCCAGGTCCTGCAACTGTTGCACCAGTCTGTCAAGCTGCTCCTCCATGTTTTGCCTCAATATCCCAGTTTCTAATTTCCCGCGAGAGGCCATCCTCACTTATACCAGTAATTTTAACCTGTAAAGAAAGAAACAGAAACAACAAAATGTGAGTAGCACCACTCAAAGGCAATTCAAATAGTGCTTGAACAGGAAAGGCAACATAACAAAAGTGAAGCCTGCAAAAAATAATACATGAGCCAGTTGTTCTTCATCTTTTGTAGATAATAATACTTTATTTCTAAGGTGATAGCACACTTTTAGTCTTTCTTCTTCTAGGCCAAAAATAATTACTTCTGTGTATCTACGATCATATGTACAAATTTCAGGCAAATCTAATGATGGATTGTTCAATACGTTTATTCGGTCATTCTACAGGATTGACACCTGAAGACATTGTTATGGAAAGTTTTGTGCCGTCTGAGTAATTATGGTAGAAGATTTTGCAATTTTCCATTATCTGACAAAGGGAACACGTTGATGTTGACTGGAAATGGCAGATGAATGATCCGTTACCGAATTCCACGTTAGCTTTTTGTTAGCTCTGAAGTCATGATTAACAACTGATTCAGAGTGGTCGGTATCTTGTAAATGTGACGCAGACTCATTTAGCATTGTGCCAGAAAGTCCCAGCCCGTTTTCCATTCTGTCAGGTACAATCTTGTGGTCGACCATGTCAAACGGGGCACTGAGATCCTTTAGTAAAACTGACGTCTTTGATTCATCACCAATCACGGTGTTTTCGACGTAAACATCTATATACTGCTTTACAGTGGTTTGTGGGAGCAAGCAACACAACTCTTTAGATCGACAAAATAACGACACCAATAAACTGCGGATCAGTATATTTGCTGTTTGCTTTTTGTTTCAGTTTAAGTTATTTAGCTGAGTACCTAAACTAGCATGACAAAAGCAAAACATCTCACCTCAGTTCTCTTTAATAAGCAGTTACCAGTCCAGCGTTTGAAGCCAAAAATGTTTACACAAACACAAATAAAAGCACAAAATCAGTTACAGTTTGAATCCAAAACCTGGGTGGATGAATACTTAAATAAAATCAAATAAATTATTTTTAAAAAGTAAAATAATGTTGCGTCTGTCGAAGCAAATAATTATTGTAAATTTGTGCTTGTGAACATAACTCGCGAGATATGGGTGAGGTCTTCCGGTTCCTGCTATTTTTTGGCCAATCGGAGGGCGTCTGGGTTTGTAGTAGACCAACAAGCACGCTCTCTACAGCGGCGGGTTGTTAGCGGCTGTCAATGGTTTCAGTAAGTGTAAGGTCAGTATTCTTGGTTTGTTCTAAAACCAAAGGCCTCGCGTTAATTCTGCCATAAAACATCATTAGCGTTCATTGCCACGCTACAGTTTCTCCTACTCTAATACGCTAAATGGAAAATTCCGTTTAGCGTTCCGTTACTTTTGTTTCTAACGTGGCTAATAGTTACTTAGCTAACATTGACTGATGTGTTTACTTATACTGTGTTTTTGTTTCTGGGTTGAACGTACAACAATCTTGTAGTCAAATTTACGATTTCCGTTATTGTCATTCGGCAATCTGCTCTGGACTCAAATGGGTAAAATATCATTTATTTGAAATCATCATATTTCTAACTATATATGTAATTGAGTATTGAAAGTAAAAATGCAAAATGAAACAATTTCTAGCTCTGCATTCCATACGCTGACAGATGTCTTGGTATTGAAAAGCAACCAATCCTACCAATTATTTTAACACTTTATAATTTGTTTAGAAAGTGAGCTCAAAACCTTGTGTCCTCAAAAACCTATTGTAAGACTATGATGCAGTCATACACCTGTTCATTAAAGGAGCTGTGATGACGGCACATTGAAGGAAAGTGCAGTAAGCCGAGTCTTGATGCTGCTGATCACTGGTTGTGATCAGTTCAATAGTAATGAATAATCATGATTCAGGCAAACGTTAATGTGGTGTCTCTGCTCCGCCCAATCACACAGTATTGATTTCATGGACATTCTTGTGCTTGCCTGCAGTTCACCTACAAAAAAGGAATGTGCAGCTTCTGATGCTGATGTTGTCAGTTTGAAATGATTTGTGTTGTTTTCTTGCTTTCTAGATACTGCTGCAGTATAAGGCCAGGTCCAGTTTGAGGCATGGCAGGTCAGAGATTAACCAAAGTGGTCCTTCTGGCCTGTGGATCCTTCAACCCCATCACCAACATGCACTTGAGAATGTTTGAACTCGCTCGAGATCATTTGGAAGACACAGGTGAACAGACAATTATGAATTATTTACCATGCATTAAAATAAGGGTTGTTAGTGTCATTTTGAGCATCAATATCCCGCTTAACTCCTGTGTTGATAATGTGATTGTCCATTTCCATCTCTAGGTCAGTACAGGGTGGTGAGAGGCATCATCTCTCCAGTGGGTGATGCATATAAGAAGAAAGGTTTGATTGAGGCTTACCATCGCGTGGAGATGGTCAGATTGGCAACAGAGAGCTCAGACTGGATCACAGTTGATCCTTGGGAGAGTTTGCAACCTGAGTGGGTGGAAACGGCTAAAGTAGTTCGGTAAGTTTGGTCCTTTGAACACTTAACTACTGACTACAGCCATGTCCATACTAAGCCACATAAATTTGAAAACACGTCTTTTTTGTATGTTTTGTCCCTCTGGCCACAGTAAAATGGCATTTTCATCCACGAAAAATAGATGTTTGGCCTTGGATCTAGTATAGTGTGAGGTAAAGGACCATACTGATGGTGAAACAGGGAAATATCAAGTTTCACATCAACAACATTTCAAGCTGACACCCCCAAATAACTCAGCAGTACTGATGTCACAAAACCTCCATCCTCCTAGGTTGAAAGAGATGATTGGTGCAAGAGGGGATTGAGCAGAATTTTGAAAGTATGCAACCCATAAATTCCCACCCCCTACCTTCAGTACAGGAACGCCCCGAAACACAAAAACGCACACTACCTGATAATGTTGGAGGAACAGTTCAGAGAGTCGTGGAGAGAGGACCGCCTCACAGCTATATCCAACTACAACTACTAACTACTTCATGTCGCAATCATAGGAAGGCGTTTAGGGTAATAAAGTAATTATCTGAGATTGTTATGTTGGAAAAATAATTTCATTCACTCACACCACTGAAACCACGTGCATATTACTAAAATCATGCACTGATGGATTGCGATTTCTCAAATGTTTATTCTCCCACGTACGCATGATCTAGCATAGTGTCATACACACACACACACACACACACATACTGTACACACATGCCACTAAAAGCCTCCGTGAAAGACTCTGTGGCGCTCGTGTTGAGAATACGGTCTTGCACAATGAGTGCACGCACAGACTGTTACATGCATAACAGGCAGGTCAGCCAGCCACTCATTTCATTTGGTCCAAATGAAATGATTGAATGGGTTTATTTCAGGATTATTACAGTTAAAGGTACAGGATTTCTAAAATTATTTTTTTCCGAGCATTTGGTTTATTTATAGCTTTCGTGATGTGAAGATGATTTCTTTAAATATAACAAATTGTGTTCCTATGAAAAACTGCCTACCCTACCTTTAAAGTAAACATTGATTGACAAGATATCTGTGTTTCATCCAGGCATCATTATAGAGAACTGGAGACAGCAAAAGAGGAAAATGATGAGGTGGACACGGTCAAGTATGCAAAGAAGAGACGAATACAGGAGAGTTGTTATGAAAATTCATCCTGTCACAGAGGAAAAGGTAGGCCATGGACATCCATGTATGACAGCACATGGTTCCCACGCATTCTGGAAAGCCTGGAAATTAGTTGACCAATGTTCCAGTCATGGAAAACATGGAAAATGAGAGAAAACTATTTCATCTCCCCAAAACAAATAATATTTCTTACCTGTTCAGCTCTGAGATACACACACACACACACACACACACCCAAGCCCACATTGAGCTCCCATTGGTCGAGTAGTCATGTGCTCCGTTTGGTCTTGTTGTAATGTTGTTAACGTCGCTTATTAAAGAAGTCAAGTAGCCTCCAAGACTGATTTTGACTGACAAAGAAAACAGTATTAGCTTCTTCATATTTGAGGGGAGGCCACAGTAGGAAAGCGATGCTTCAGATCAAGTTTATGACTTTTCCCCATTCCTACTTGCTAGCTTGTTTTGCCTGCAAAGGTTCAAGGTTTTTGATTCAACTCTGGGTATGAGCAATGTTTTCAAATGTGTGTTGGGCATCAAGAGAGTTGGATAATAATGATTGCGAAGCTGGGGTCAAAACAATGAATGGGAGCCCAACGTATATGAGTCAAATACTGTTTAAATACTGGCTAACAGTACTATTTTGCTTTGCTAGCACCGTCTCTTCAAACACAATGCTGCATTGTTAAGGTTGGTTGGTGCTAAAGTATGGTGAGATAAACTGATAAAGAGTGAGTTGTATTTCATAGGACTGTGAAAAAATACAGTATGTTGACTAAACGACCAACTTTGGACACGTTATCCATGTACCCATACAGTTAAAGTAATAACCAGAAATTGTTTTCATTATTAGTGAATGGCATGATCCCTGTCTGTTAAACCAGCTAGCATCTGTCTTCTTTATTCTTTCTCTTTCACTTGACTCCAGACATTTAACAGGTCACATTCTGCTTCCTGCTTCCATCTCTCTCTATTAATAGTTACTTCTGTTAAAATGATGAGGGTGAGCTTTTCTATTGTCAATAGTGAAACAAATATTTCCCGACAGTAGATAGCGGTGGCCTCCATTCTACTTTAAAGTAAAAATACAATGGCTATCTGATACGTTCTGTGCCTGCTATAAAATAATTAATCACCAAGATTTCACTGTTATTAACTTTACCATTTCGGTAAAATTTTATCCCAGTTTCTTGGGTCGTTTTCTTAGCTGCTCAACAATATCAAGCACAGCTGACATTATGTCATCCTCTGAGGTAGAATGAGTCCGTCCCATCTATGCTATGTCCATCCTGTACCACTCAGACGACAGGGAAGCTCTTGAATGAACGTTGACGTGCAAAAACATTAATGGAAATGTGTTTCTTCCGCAAGTAGAACTTATCACTCCATTCATGCTAAACCAAGACTTATCTCATTTATATTAGATGGCCTTTCTCTGATGTTGCTATGCGGGGCTGACGTCCTTGAGTCATTTGGGATCCCCAATCTGTGGAAGCAGGAGGACATTGCTGAGATTGTGGGTTGCTACGGTCTGGTTTGCATCACCCGCAGTGGGAATGACCCCCACAAGTTCATCCACCAATCTGACATGCTGTGGAAGCACCGCAAGAACATCCACATCGTCCACGAGTGGGTGACCAACGAGACATCGGCCACTCAAATGCGGCGGGCACTTCGTCGTGGTCAGAGTGTCAGGTACCTGGTGCCAGAGAGTGTGGTGCAATACATTAAAGAGCACGACCTATACAGCGCAGAGAGCGAGCAGAAGAATGCTGGTATCATCCTCGCACCTATACAGAGATACACGGGAGCTTCTTCTAGCTGAGTACCTGAGACTAAATTAATGCTGTAAGATTAAGATACACAATGACGCAACAGGGCCACTGTTCGGGATTTTCATTTTCAAAAGATTTTTGAGAATAAAGTTTCGCTGTTTTGAGTCTAAAGAAAATCTAAATGTCACTAGAATAAAGTTAAATAGAATTCAAAGAGAAGAGCTGAGAAAGCTGTTTTAATGACCAAATACTTAACTAGTAATTTGTAAGAATTTTCTTTTGGGCTGGAATGATATGGCCAAAATATCATATCACAATATTTTTCACGATATTGATGGTATTTCGGGATTTTTGTTTTCCAATACAAATACAGTGAGAAAATGCAATATTAAGTAAAGTTTTCTATTAAAATTGTTAGATATTTGTACTTTTTTAAGGTGTACAACCAAAATATAGTGCCAAAAAATAAGACTCCATTTCACATTTTATTTATTAGAAACATGAACACTGTATTAAAGTATTCACAGGGCTCTTGTGTTGTGTTCTCGTGTTCTTTTGCAGGTTTCTGAGCAGGCTATTGGCTCAGGCTCAAGCTTGTTTAATTGTCTCAGTAATTACGATGCCAATTATGCTGTACATTTGCTTTGAAGCTAGTTAAATTATGTAATGACAAAAATACCTTTTTATGTTGGTATTGCAACAACGCCCTAAATGAGTCAATGCCGGTATACCTTAAAATACAATATATTTCTCAGCCTTCTTTGAGAAGTAAAGACTGTTGTATAATTTGGCCTCCATACCTTCACTTCATGACACTCAAGCTCTAATAAATTTCCAACTTAATCCTCAAAATCTTCTTCTCAACAGTAGGTCAAATAATATGTCATAAAATACAGCATCTACTGTGAATTATCTACAAAATCCAACATAATTCATAGTTCCACCTGTGCCTGTTCAATAGATTAGTGTTTTCTTTTGTGTGAGTGTGTGTTTGAGGAAATAAACTTACTGCAGATTGAAGTGAATAGATTTAGAAACAGTTTCCCTTTGGTATGAATTAGTCAACGTGGGAAAATACCACATGCTAAAAACAGCATAACTGGGTAGCAGTTCACCTGGCTGCTAAAAACAGATAGATATGAATGATAACCAAACAAGGTACAATAGTCAATGCACAAACATCACAACATTGGATAAATAGGTTAGAGTTTGATTACCATATTGGGGGCAACTGCCCCATTCCCAACAACAATTACTAGTACACACACCCTCAGACCCTGCCTCACATCACATTTAAACTCAGGTGTTTGTCCCATTACCAAAGAGAAGCCATGAATTTGTGTGCTCAGCATAAAGGTATATCATATCTACTCAACTTCCCCACCTGATTTGTTCAAGAAATGCAGATTAAGGAGAATATTGTAAAGTAAGTATTTTAAAAGTTTTGGGTCAGAGCTAGATTGGGACTCGGGCCTGGAACTAGGGCCAAAACAAACAAACTAACTAACACTGGCGCTGCTGTTTTGGACTCGTACTTAGTGTTGGTGTTGGGACTTGATGATTTATTTTTCACCGTTTTTGATTCTTATAGATAACAGTTTTCACTGCCACTACTTTTTATAAGACATTCGGCATTTCGTATATATTTTCCATAAGGCCACAGAGGCAATGACCATCAGAATTTGTTGTTGATTTCCAAATGCAAAATGTGATTCATATTGACTGGAGATTAATAAACCACTCTCTCCTGCTTTGTACATTGGGAGTTGTTCTTTGTTCAATCGCATCAACACCTTTCCTATTATTTGTTGGAGGTTGTGGAGTATATCTTTTAGGTGATTATCCACTGATCGAAGATGAGAACTGACATAATTAGAAATATCTTATTGATCCCTGAGGGGAAATTGGGTACCACTGTAGTTGCTCATACTAGGTAAAAATACATATTAAGATAAAAACATCTAAATGACGAAGTGTCAGTTCCAAAAGATAATAAAGGAAATATGTTAATACTAATATGTTGGTTATGTACGTTATCTTCCAATAAATATCAACAGTACCTTAGAATAGAGTGAGAAATGTGTAAGCTGTGTACAAATAATAGTAATTTATACAGCAGTGTATCTAATTATGATCATTTACAGTTGTTATTGCACATCAGACACAGTGTGAATCATCATTACACATTGAATTATTGCACAGGTTATTGTATTGCAGTATTGAATAATTATTGCACAGTTAAAATGTGTGGATTATGAATTATGAGATGCTGCCGGGGTGATATAAGTCCAAGTGCCAGTCTATTGCAATAAACATTCTAATATTAGTGTCTGTAAGTATGAGTGATTGAAATACATTAACGTCAGAATTCTTAGTTGTTAAAGGATTTTTAAATGAAGTGACTATTGTTATATTAGTGGAAACCTAAGGCATTACTCATGTTTTAGAATATTTCCTCATGAACAAATAAATTTGAATCCAAAACAAAACATACATTCATCCATTATCTAGACCACTTATCCATGTCTCGTTGGAGCTGGAATCTATCCCAGCAGCCGAAGGCAGTGTACACACTGGACGGGTCACTAGTCCATTGTAGGGATAACATATAGACAGACACGTCAGTCACGCTACGGACTATTTGTATACTCCAATTTAGCTACACTGTATGTCTTTAGAGGGTGGAGGAAACCAAAGCAGACACGGAGAGAACATACAAACTCAATGGAGAAACGACCAGGGTAGGACTGGGACTCAAACCGATGACCTTCTCACTGTGAGCCGACAGTGCAACAACAACACCGCTGTGCTAAAACAAATCAGTTCTCCATACATAAATCACGCAATAATCAGTGTCAGGTGGTTGTGACTGTGTATTCACGTGTTCATTCTTGACTGGTCACATGATTTTCTCCACAGCTTTTATTTTCTTTTGAACTTATAATGGGTCACTCCTTTCAGAGATGCATGCCAGAGGTATGTCACTTAAACATCAACATTCCCCACTGTGAAACAAAGGGTTAGTGATTGAGGCTTGAAGCCTGAAGCCACAGGATGTTCTATATTTAGACATTTAAAAGAATAATTCTTTATTTCGATTTCCATTATTTAAGAAATGTGACTTGTAGTCTTTTGCAATACTATTGTTTGGAACATTATTTATAAAAATAGATATAGATTTTGAGAAAAGTCATTTACCTTTTCTGAACCCTACCTACTTTCTGAGAAATGAAGGAGGATGCATCTGAATAAAAAAACATTCCTGTAACATAAAACAAAATACCTGTGTTTGTGTGTGACCTGCCCCGTGGGACTAGCCTTGTTTCCTTTCTACACCTTGGCACGTAGTGCAGCACCTCCCTCCCATTTGCTGCGCTCCTCCTTTTACAACCCAGATGCCTAAAAACTCCAAACAGACCTGCCTGTCAGTCCAAGAGCGTGAAGATCACGTTGTACATCTCAGTAGGACTCTTTTCTTTGAAGAGGTCAACAAAATGCCTGAAAGCCTGTTTGGTACATGGGACCTGATCAGCAATGTCAACTTTGAAGGCTACATGACTGCGCTGGGTAAGACATGAATCTGTTAATGCAACAATATTCTGTTCTACATTTCATCTGATTAGTTTTGATATCTGAATTTCTGAGTCTGGGATGTTTTGCTATTGGAGAATCATTGCATGAAAAACATATTTTGAGGAGGTGTGCAAGTGAAATACACAATGAGGACAAGATGAATGCGACCAGGAGTGACTGAGGGGCTGTGTTTGTACCCTGAGGGCAACATTGTCCAACACTTTTTGTTCAACCTGTACAGGTATCAGCCCTTGCTTACGAAAGATAGCACTGAAGGTCAAGCAGAGGAAAGTGATTGAGCAGCACGAGGACCAGTACATCATCAAAACCATCAGCCCCCTAAAGACCTACACCCTCTCTTTCAATGTTGGCCAGGAGTTTGAAGAGTTTACCAAAGGACTGGATAACAAACATCTCAAGGTGAGGAGGAGATGGTTGAAGAATTTGTGTTTTAGTGGGATAATGAACATGGGGTTTATGTTTTCTCAGGCTGTGTGGTATGTTTTACATTTCAAATGTGTTTTCTGCTTTCTTTGCAGTCATTGGCGACATGGCAGGAAAATAAACTAGTGTGCCAGCAGATTGGAGATAAGAAGAACCGAGGATGGACCCACTGGATTGAAGACGATAAACTGCATCTGGTAAGAGTGTGAATAAAGAGGTTTTTAAAATGCATATCTTGTACATATAATAATCAAAAGTAAATTATTCTCTTTGCCACTTTTTTATACAAAGCAATGAACTCTCATTTACTTAATATTTCTGTTATCTGCTTCCCTAAGGAGCTCTACTGTGAAGGACAAATCTGCAAGCAAGTTTTTAAGAAAATTATGAATGAGTGAAGATGAATGAATTTCTGGAGGAGAAATGCTACTCTCGTGTGATGAAAGACATCATTTGTTAGTTCCATCGCGCCAAACCCAGGGGACCAAACCTCTGAGTCATGTGACGTTGCTCACTGTTACGTGACTACGCTCCGATTTGTGTACACTGTTGTATCACTAGGTGGCAGCATTCCATTCCTTTGAGTGGATACTCATCCGCTGGTCTATGGAGCTCTATCGTGCTTGTGATAAAAATGTTGAGGAGTCAAGAATACTTATGCCTTGATTTTATAGGCTGAAGAACTAACTATGCACCATGGGTAGGAGGTGTTTTTGTATGGGACAGGATTCGGGCCAACAACAAAAATAGAAGCATTCTGACCTTTTTCTTAGCATTTTGACATTAAAGTCTGAACTCTAAAAAAGTTAAAATGCTGACTTTAAAGTCACAAAACTTAGAACAAAAGTCAAGATTGAGACTTCAACATTAAAAATCTGACTTTTTCTATTTAGTTCTGACTTTTTTCTCAGAAATATGACCTTAATGTTTTCTCTTCAATCTCAGAATTCCTGAGATTGTGATTCTTTTTTATTACTTGGCCCAAGTCCTCCTCCGTAGTTTTTCCACATGGTTTTTCCTTAGGATATTAGAGTCTAACGACATTTTCCCTCTGGCTTGTGCTCTTCTGTTGACATTTCTCAAGCTACTTGTGAATAATGAAAACCGAAATTCCTCACTATTGTCGAGGATTTTTCATTGATAATTATACTGTCCAACAGAAAGGTATGCAATATTTGAAATGTATGTTCAGTTTTATGTGACATTTTGGACAATAAAATGTTTTTGAAAGATTAGTCCTAGTGGACATAGCTCCTATGTCCCAGATGTGTGTTTTTTAAACAAACAAGCCTCCTTTAGACTTGTGGAGGGAAAAGTCAAAGTCAAAAGTCAAAGTCAAAGTCAGCTTTATTTGTCAATTTCTTTACATGCGCAAGACATACAAAGGAGTTGAAATAGTGTTACTCACTATCCACGGTGCAGACAGGTAGGGACATTTCTTAAAACAAAACAATAAATACTAAACAGTAAAGTGCATCAGCAACATACAGACAGACATGTCCTAACACTAAATAACAATAACTTAAGTGCACTGTAGACACAGGGCAAAGAGTGAACAATAGAGGTAGTGAGTGGTTGTGTGCAGGGTGGCTCTCTGAGCGCTTTTCGTGTGAGGCGGGTGGTGTATATGTCTTGCAGGGAGGGGAGTGGGGCACCAATGTTCTTACCAGCTGTATTCACTATGCGCTGCAGGGCTTTTCTGTTGTAGTCAGTGCAGCTGCCGCCCCACACAGTGATGCAACCAGACAGGATGCTTTCAATGGTGCCTCGGTAGAATGTGCACATGATGGGTGGTGGTGCACTTGCCCGCTTGAGGTTGCGCAGGAAGTAGAGGCGCCGCTGGGCTTTCTTCACTAGTGATGCAGTGTTGGTGGTCCAGGAGAGGTCCTCACTGATGTGCACGCCCAGGAATTTGGTGCTGCTCACTCTCTCTACAGCAGCACCATCGATGGTCAGTGGCGGGTGTCGGGTGTGGCCTCTCCGGAAGTCGACAACAATCTCCTTAGTCTTGCTGACATTCAGTAGGAGATTGTTGTCCTTGCACCACGTGGTCAGAAGGTTGACCTCCTTCCTGTAGTGAGTCTCGTCGCCCTCGGTGATGAGACCCACCAGAGTAGTGTCGTCCGCAAACTTCACTA
>OMNV01000650.1:0-14865 GCA_900303265.1 Brotula barbata
CAAAGGCCTGTTTATATACACGTACGGGACGGGAAACAGCACGGGAAGATTACTGAGGAACCAGCACATGTTTGAACAAATATGTATACAATATGAGGTTTGCCACCCAGCCGTACGTATATACAGGTCAACAATGAGAGCCACCTCTGGTTCTACTCAGTCTGTGTGTGCAAGGGAGGTTACAGCCAACGAAGAGAGAGGTGGCTGTCACCTCGGATCATCATCAGCAGACCGGGAAGAGGAGTTGGTGACAGCTTGCCCCGGGACAGACAAGGCTGGACAGACAGAGGAGAGGAAAGGAAAGGAGAGGAGAGGAGAGGAGAGGAGAGGAAAGGAAAGGAAAGGAAAGGAGCAGTGGAATGAACGCTCTTCACCGAGTGACCCTTGAGCACTACTATAATAATTTGAGTGGGGGTGAAAATCTGCAATTAAAAAAGAAGATGAGAATGCTTTTTAGATGTGACAAAGGGAGACGCCAGAACATCACACCTACTGTACACACAAACACACTGCAATATGAAATGATAATCTTTTTTGCGCTCCTCTGCCACATCGAGTGAAAGAGCACCCCTCATTTTCTTTTGTTTTCTCCCTCACTTCCTCTCGTCTTCATCTCTAATTTACCCAGCATCCTGCAGTGCACAGGAGCCTCTTAAATTGCTTTTGTCCATTTATGTATGGGACCGGGCACAGTGTGTGCGGTGTCTGTTCTTCGGTGTGTGCGTGTGTGTGTGTGAACAGGCTCTGTAGCTGCGGGGTGGTGGGTTTAGATTGCTGTAATCATGGAGTGCTACCTGTTCATTAAGCACACAGTTGGAATCCTGCTTACAGCATTTAGAAACCAATTAAAGCAGCACTGGCTATTAACAGCAACATTAGCTACAGGAGTGGGTGTGTGTGTGTGCTTGGAGTGGCCTTACAATTCAATACACACACCTTTCAGCCATTTTACACCGGTTCCCACAGTACTTTTAATGACAGACTGACTTGCTGACTTACTGCTGACTGATGTAAGCAATCAAGTGAGCAAATAACAAATGAGAAGGAAGGAGGAGGACGGAAGGCTCCAGAAGATAATACGCAAAAGTAGATTTGAGCTCCAGTGGGCAGAGAATGGCAGTGATTATAATAGAATGTGTGCGGAGACGGTGTGTGTGATTGCTCAGGTAGGGTCAGGAGTATGGGAGGAGAGGTGTAAAAGCGCTCCTGATGAGTGTAATTATCCAAGAGCATTGATCTCCAACTTCCCTCCAGCTGACACAATAGAGAGTGATTTGATAGGGATGTGGATTCCTGATGGGATCTTGATCCTGGCACTCAGGCTTCATGAAACTAATCTTTGGACTCTTCTGATCAAAACAACTTTCTGTGACAAAGTTGGGGATTTAGTGAAAAAAAAAGAAGAAAAAAGAGCGCGCAGCGACTGGAGTTCAGCATTCTTATGAAGGAATTCTTCAGTCTTGTTGTTGTTATCCAAAGAAGTTATCAATACTCAGACGGGATCCACACTTTGTCCATCTGACATGTCTGAAAGTGGACGCGCATTATCAGTGAGACTTGAACACAAAATGTAAGAAAGCAGAATTTGATTTGTGCTTTGGTTGGAATTTCTTTTAAGGGAAATCAAAAATTCAATCATTTAAAAGAATAAGGCTTAGTATAATGAATTTTAGGTTTCTTTTTTTTAAACACAAAATGAAATTATGAATTTATGAGATTTCTTAGGACTTTTTCACTTAACATACTCGATTATTAATGAGCTACTATAATGAAAAGGCCAGACTCCTTGAAATAACACTCAACTGTTTACCTTAAATTATACTCAATTACCAATTAATTTACCCACGTTTAAGTTGAATTGAATGATTTCTTTGCGGAAAAAAAACTTTCCTGTTTATCTAAACTTTTCCATCAGAGCTTCGCCTCGCTCTCATAATCCCCCAGGTGCCATCTTTAATATCTGCGCTATAATTGGCCGCCATGAGAGGCAGAATCACGCGGTGCCATTGTCAGTCTGCCTTTTGTTGTTAGTTAAAAGGTGGACGAATAAGATGCAATTTAGAGACTTTTAAGAGGTGATTTTTTTTCCCTTGCCACAATCACGATGAAATTACCTCTGGGTGAAGGCTGTCATTAAAACAGAAGAGGCACTTGCTCCTTGGATGGTGGAGGCGAGCTAAAATAAAACCAGGAGGCTCTAATAGCACAGCGCCTCCCTGCCACTAACGGTTTTAACAGGGCCTGGATTATCCTGCTGTGCATGCAGTCATCCCTGCACCACCCACTCACACAGACAGCTTATGATGGTCTATTTGTAGTTTGTCACAGCCGTTTATCATGAGAAACATACAGGAGAGGAGCAGCAAATTAATTTATTTCGACCCACGTTTGGCCTCTATGAGCACACATTGATGACCAGTTTCCAAGTTGTATTAACCAGTCTTACAAGTTTGAGTGCTTTCTTCCTCCCCGTGATATGATGAAGGCATAGTGACTCCTGCTCAGGGGCCCCGCTTTGGCCCCGGGTGCATCTCCCTCAGGGTGGTTTCTGGCCTCGGGCTAGAGGACCCTGCCGACAGCCATGAAGTGACATAGCCAACAACCTCCAGATGTTTGGCTGCATTAGGCGCTGACAGCTCGTCATGTCACCACCTACGCTACCACACACTTCCATCACCTCCCATCTGCTGCTCAACATGTCCGGAGGGAGGAAAACATGTATGAAGGGAGATTATATAGCAGGATTTGACTGTCTGACGTCAAATAAGAGACAATGCATGGCAGCATTAGTAGGCATTGATGCACATATATCATACCCAGACAGGCTTAATGCTTTCACATGATGATATGTGAGCTGTCAGGGTTATGCTGTACGGCCCAGCGGCACAAAGCAAGTGAAAAGGAATGTCTCCATCTAGAGGCTGTAAGCGTCAACTATGTCAAATGGAGCCTTTGACATCGACGACAGAGATGCAACATGACACAGTGACCTATAAAGCCTAAGACAATCAGCCTCATTGGTAAATAGAGGATAATCAGCATTGATCAAGTAGATTACTCACTGTGTGGATTGATGCAAGATTCCAGGAATCTTTGTTAAAAACACACAACATCTCTGCCAAGGCTCCACAGTCCTCAGAGGCCATGCAGGTTTATACGTGACACACGTGCAAAAGATGGCTCTCACGCATGTCCCCTGTTTGATATCAGTTGCTAGACAAAAAGTCACAGAAATGTTTTAATAATGACTGAAATCATCACAAGTCAAGCTGAAGTCTGAGAAGTGAAAAAAATTAAGATGTTAAAAGCAATTTAGTTAGTTTGGTCTGCAGAGCTGGCTTGAATCTTCATTACAGTACAAGGCAAATGCAGTTTTAAGAACACACATATTCGTATGCACTTAATGGTCACATCCTTGTTCACACTGTTCAGTGAAATCAGAGGTAATCAGAAGCTGTGGCACAGACTAGAGATGATTTCTAAACGACCCTCATACTGTTAGATGTAGGATTTTATCCTCCTAATTGACATCTATCTATCACTCTATCTATATTGCCTGTGTAACAAATATGTATGGAGGCATGTGTTTGTCTGACCATCTGAACTCTTATGAGACAGAACATAAATTTAACTTACAAATGCACGTCTGCCAAACATGTGAGCAACAAACAACAAAACCGGCTGCTGGTGATTTTGTTGTTTACACAGTGAGTGTAACTGAGGCCTACAACAAACAAGTTCAGAAGAACTGTTTCGTTTTTGTTTTTATTTTTTGGGATATTTTCCATATATTTTTCTAAAAGGATCTTCTATTTAATATACATTTCAGTAATAAAGAAAACAAAGAACCAGGCAAATAATTTATATTATTTCTATACAATTGTTTATATTAAATTAAGATTTTAACATAGTAGGACAACTGGCATACTTGGTGGAAATTTTGGCTAATCTTTTTTTTTTTATCTCAAGGATTAATATTAGATTTTTTTCCAATAATTTGATTTCCATTCCATGTGCAAAAGTATATGAGAAAATAAAGACAGACTTCACTCCTTTTATATATATAAATATATACTGTATATACTCCATTTAAAGAAATCATCAAACAGTTCCTGGATCTGTGTCAAACTTGTTTGTCTGTGAAGGCCAAACTTTGGACCAAATCAATTTAGTTTGATCTCCCGGTGACAAAAAAGAGAGAAAAAAAACAAACAAAAAGATCAAAATTCAAACTTCCATATTGTAGATAAAAGCCTGCTAATTTCTCGATGTTTGTTTCTGGAATTCTTATTTTGTTTGACCTTTCGTATCATTAGATGCTCCTGTAAACACGCTGATAGACTCTCGTCGTCTTCTTTTGTAACAAACTTGTCACAACAGCTCACTGTGCTCCAAAGAGAGTATCTTAATATTTGGCTCCACCTATTGGTCATTTTGGGTAACTTCATGTATATGATCCTCTGCCGTACTGAGTTTGACTTATATTTAAGTGAATTTTTAATGAAGCAGTAATCGTATTGTGTACAAAATCTGTACATTTTACATGTGTTTGTATTTGTTGTATTTATAGTATAGATTTACTCTTTTTATGAATGATTTGTGGCTCATAATTTGTAGATATATGTGATAAAATGAGTAAATGTCTCATGTAGCATCAATACAATAAAATCTGACCTAACACGCATATTTGGTGAGGAAAACAAGCTTTATTTAGTCTGGGATACATATCTTTGTTATATTTGATTATTAATCCGATAGAAAACACACTAGCTTTTCAAAATAAAAGCAAAGTCCATTTAATTAATTATATTCCTTTATGGTTTTTAAAACACACTTCAATAAATACTTTTTGTCTTTGTTTAGTCTTTTCATATTTTACAAAAAACGTACAGTGAGAACAGCGGAAGGAACCACAGAGGGGTTAAAGGCCAGCACAGCCATACACGACCTAAAACACCTTTAAATACTTTCAAAGAGTTTCACACACAGCACAAACCCACAGCACTATGACAGGCCAATACATCGCTGAGAGAGAGAGAGAACGACAGAGAGAGATAGCTGTAAGTTAAGACACATGGGGTTAGAGATAGAAGAACCCTAATAGAGAATCCCGACCTTTAACATGGATTTAACATTCCCATCTTTAAATTGCAAAAAGTAAAGAGAGACAAATTGGATCCTCTTTAAACCTTAGGAGTCGATTGGCATTTTCTCCAAAGTATATTACATTCCATTGAATTCTTCTTTTATTCGTCACCTAAAAAGGTGCACTCAGGTGACAGAAACCAGAAATTTCTGACAAGCTTGCCAATTTTCTACTTAACGGTAGCAAAAATACTGAGGGAAAAGCAAAAAGTTTAACCGGAAATGAGAAAAATGACAATAAATTATTGAGTCTAGAAAAATTCAGTTTATATTAGTCGGGTTTTCTTTATAGGAAAACGGCTTGAAAAAAGTATTGAAAATATTTTTTGTAGAAAATATTTTATAAGAGACAATCAAAAAAGATTGATTCTACAATTAAAAAAAAGACTGTTTCTAGACAGTCTATAAATATAAATAAAAAAATTATAAATAACTTAGAAAATAACAAATTAAACCCTTTGTCTTAAATAGATAAAGAAAATAATTAAAATTAAAAATATGAATTCTAAGAATTTGAAAAAAATACTGTAGAAATATTAGAAAAAAGTTTATAGAATTACGTGAGAACATTTACTTCTAATTTTGTGAAATAATTATCCTTTCTGCCTTTCTTCTACGATTAAAGTTTCGTATTAATAATTTACTCCCAAATTTCTTCCCATGTATGGTTTCTATATTTTTTTTTGAGAACAATTTTTTTTTTAAAAACAAGTTGGAAAATGGGCAGACTTTGCAGAATTCTCAGAATTTCCTCGAGCCAAATTTGAGGGTTCCATCTAGTAAACGATTTACAGAGAAGCTTTAAAGATTGTTAAACAAAAGACAGAAGAACAGTACAATCACAAAAACAACTGTGAATTCCAGATGTTCAAGAAAACACAAGGAAGCAGACAAACCCAGACTGCACGATCAGAGCGCAGGACTCATGTTTCAACCCTGCAGAGTATTAGGCTGTCATCTTTAAAGTATCACAAGAAGCAAAGTGCAGTAACATATAAACCGAACATGAGGATGTGTGTACCTCAAACTACATGTGTAAATGTTTGAAGGCTCTCACCCGTGTTGAAGCAGGTTAAAACTTTGACGCTTTACATTACTAATGAACATTTTCCTGAACACACCAAAACGTTTTAGAAGCTGTTTTCCAGGTAGTTTAACAGACTGCATCATAGCCATTTATATTTATATTAAAGGGGATTCAACGTGCTGTCCCAGCATTAATCAAAGCCCTAAAAGCTTTGTTCATCAGTAGTCATTTACTGCTGTAACACACTGAGGTCAACATGTAACTGAAGTGGACATGCACACAAAGCACAAGTGTGTGGGCGTGGCCTGTCAGGTCAACCAGAACACAACAGAGATACATTCCCTGAGACGTTCAGCGACCCAGTGAACATAAGATAAGCACAGCGTCCATGGTGGGAGTGATAGGAACAGTGTTTGGGTATGAAGATGGAAGTACATGACTGCAGAAAAAGCGGCAGATTGCCTGTAACTTTGACAAAAATAAACTCTGGCATATTATTCGCTGTAACACATCTATCTCTGCAAGACTTTCACATCATACAGCACGCCAAAAATATGAAAATATTCTTGAATGCTTTGGTTTATGCAAATATTCACGCTGCTTTTCAATTCTCCGCTTCCATTCGCGCTCCAATACCTGAAATAATTCTACGCATTTCAAACAAAAACAGTATTACGGGAGGGGGACTCTAATGCTCCGGCACGAACGGCTTTACTGTTTGGCGTAAAGCTCCTTCCCATCACAGAGCTCCTCTTCCATATGAAATGATACGCTGTCATTTTTACATCCAGTTCTGCATCTTTCCTTTCTGATGTTTAAGTTACATACGCACCTAATGGATTAGTCGTGAGAATGAGGTGGAACTTAACCTGCCAAGATTTAATTACTGTAACCTTATCCCCTCTTCCCCCCTGTCCCTCGACCTCGACCTTCATCTTCACGGCCTCCCCTCACGTTGAGTAAATCCCACCGGCTGCTCGCTCTTTGGCCCACTTGTGTCCGTCATATCAGCAGGACTGTAAGCCGGAGCGCAGAAAGCTAATACTGTGGTGTGTTTTACTGAGGCTGATGCATCATTCATGCAGAGATCCTCCCCGCAGGTAAGCAGATCTGTGGGAGACGACGCCTCGGCCGGGGTCAGGGTGCTCTTGACCCCGTCTCTCTGGTTCGGCGACGCCTCAAAACCAACAGTCAGGCAGCATCTGCGTGAGCCCCCGACTGACGAGCGAGTTTGAAACATCAGGCCGGGAATTAGGACACACCGCTGTAATGACAGACAACTGCACCGGCACATACACACGTCCGCAGGCCTCCACTGAGTCTGGCTGTTATTAATAGAGCCAAACAACAGGAGCTGTCACTCTGTCTGTCTGTCACAGCCAATTATGAAGCTCTGCAGGTGTGCAGCCACCACACACACACACACACACATACACACACACACATACACACGTACCATTGATCCAGTATCAGTCCATTCTCTCTTCCTTTTTTCACACATGCTCAAGTTATTAATCAGTTGTAGAAGGGATAAAAATAATCAAAAGCACTTTTAATAAATTCCAAATGTGATTCTCTGTTTCCTGTCTTTATAAATGAAAGGCATCTAAATCTGAAATTGCTCCAGGCATTTGTATCCGATTGATGTATAATGAAAATGTTAAATAGCCGCAGCTGACACACACAGACAGACAAACACACACTCCATGCAGGTCAGCCTCCTCCTGTGTCTGATGACTCAGTATAACGGCTCTGACAAACCCTGACTGGAGCTGCAGGAGGAAGCTGGGAGGTGAGAGAAAGACATGGAGCGAACATGGACGGCGTGGGTGTCTGAGTGTCTGCTGCCATCCACGTGACTATCAATAAAAGGCAACAGAACGGTGTAGAAAAATATGGGATGCGACTCCGCACACATCCCGCACAAGCACTTCAGAGGGACTGTGTGGCAGCAATACACTCCAATGTCACGGCCAAAATGTCTCATGACGCTGGGCTGGGTTCTATCTGATGCAAAAAGGGCATCGGCTGGACGGACTGACATTTGAGGCAACAATGATGTGTATCTGGGATCCACACCCCCACACATTTTCTGGTCAAATTTTGCAATTTCTGCTACCTTCACATTTTGTTCAAGGGCTACAAGTCTGAAGGTGATGGTGGGAATTCATTTGTTCAGGGAAATCCAGCACCCACTGTATTTGTGCCACTAGTGGAACCATTTTGTTGAGATAAAACATCCGTCTGGACTCATGTACACCTGCAGTAAAACAGAATCTTGACTCTGCGTGTAATGTTAATCTGTGCATGGGTCGGGCACAGGTTGCCGTTGACAACAAGTCCTGAATAAGACAGCACGTACGTAAGGCCGCAATTTAAACCTAAACCAACATTGGACATCAGGAAAAGGACGTCTGATGTTCAGACTAGCTTTAAATTCACAATTTTAAATAACTCCTAAATGCTTCTGTGACCCATTTACAACCTCAGGTTCCAAAAAACCAAAAACTAAAGCTGAGGCAGGGTGAAATTTTCATTTTGGTTTCATATCCTATCTTACAAACGTATTCAGCTGTGATCCCAGTGCGAGTCAGGTGGTCAGGCAGTACAGATGTTGTTTTACATATGGTGTAAATGAGGCCCGCGTGAAAGAAAGTAATGTAAATCATCAAAATCGTCAAGAGATTTTCACCCAACTGTGCGTCACTCAAGGAGGGATTTCTCTTTAGGTTAGCTTAGTCCTGTGGTCAAGAGTCAGTTTCATCGTGTTTGTGCGAAAGGATACAACACGAGTACAAACACGGCGTTAAAAAGCGTTAAGAAACACATTTACACGGGAATCAAAGGCAGAGAAGAACACACCACTCTAAGCACAACCACAACAGTGAGAAGTAGCACCTTCTTCTTCTTCTTTTTTTTTTTTTACAAATCTGTAAGTGCCACTGAGTTATTAAGAACGTATTTCCCAGCCAACATTTTCGATCCATTCAGTCGTTACACACATATTGATCCTCCCCTACACTCTGGTACCATAGCTCTGTCGTCATTATTGCTACACCAACAGTGTTCTTCATCAGTGGATAACACTGAAGGGATTTGCTCCTCATACAGGGTTCGCTCGTCATCCTCCGGCCACCCTACAGGTACAGTGAGGAGGTTATGTGATCCATACATGTACTAAAGTGAACATATAGTACTACAGTAGACACACACGTCCCTAGATACTCAAGTTACCTCCAGTCTCTTTTGTGTACCTCAATCCTCATGTTACAGTCATAACCTCTCCAGGTTACTCTGCAACATGACAGACTTAAAGGCCATCAGGAAAGGTAAAGGTAACAGAGGGTTGCGCGTGTGTGTGTTGTGTGCATGTTTGAGTGTGTGTGTGTGTTTGTGTGTGGTACTGTTGGTTAAAATTTGTATTTGACACTGATAGAATGTAAAAGGTGGGTGGAAGGAGGAGAGAATCTACGGTGAGATCATAAAGTAGGGGTGAAATAAACAGTGGTGACCTTTATTTTGAAAAGGATTATTTGTCTATGAATGTATTTGCGCACACACGTACACACACAGAGAAAACCTTGTTATCTTCCCGAGACATGCTGAGGCAGAGAATAATAATTTCATCCCATCTTTTCCACATTGCTGCTCTGTTCTCTGCCTGTGATGTGAAACACTACAGGACCGTGACGGAACCCCAGTCACAGGTTATGCAGGTGTGCATGACGTCCTCTCTCTCCTGAGGACAATCTGTTAACTCGCATGAAATGATGACACATATCTTTTCATCATAAAGACGGAGAGGACGGTTAAAGGACCCGTTGCCCAGCTGCTTGTTTCCACATGGTTTAGCAGCTTCAGGGATAAATGAATGGATGCACCACAAGGCTTTTACAGTTATGATGATCCGGTCCAGTCTAGTCTGGACGCTTGATAAAGGGACTCTGCCAGAACGAAAATCCTCTCTCTGTCTTGTAACTCACGTTGATCTGACTATTACTTTCCCGTGAGACTTTCGTTTCTGGTCCATTCTCCCTCTTTAATCTCCTCATCTCTGTAATCCTCTGTAATGACTCTGTCCACTCCCTTCTTTATCTTTGGCAGTGGTGTGGACCCATGATGGGTGTCAGACCCGTCCATTGCCGTGCGTGCTGCCTCGGCGACCAGCCAGGGGGTGGGAGGTGTAGTGCAGCTCAGCCGTGGAGAAGGTGGAGGAGGAGGAGGTGGAGGAGGAGGTGAGTCCGCACGCCTCACAGGCCAGGGCCAGCTGCCTCAGAGCGTCCAGGGAATCCATCTTAGCTCCCCGCAACAGGTCGCACTGACCCTGCAGGACACAGGGAGAGACACAGGTCCAAATCCAAGGACATTTCAGGACGGGCTGCTGTTTTCACTCCTCTTCTGTATTCTCTAGACCCCCATCCACAGCATACATAAAAACATGATGCAACACTTTGTAATAGTCAGTTCTGCTGGTTATTATAAGACTGACAGCTGCTTTTATGAATATAAAGACAACGCTTGAATGTCAAGCGGGAGAGAGAGAGGGAGAGAGCACAAAATTGATCCATCAATTTTACTACAACACACAGCTCAAGCAACATGTCAGCTTTGTTTGTTTTTTCTACAGAGGAAGGCTGGTGATCCCAACCCCATCATCCACGACGAGACAGAGACCCTCTGAAACGCTTTTTTTAAGAAGTGCCAATCTTATCTTCTCTTCCTGTTCTCACCTGCATGCACAGAGTATTGGACTCTGCATTACACCCCACAGGTGAAGTATATAGAGGAGTATTTAAATGTTGTTATTGAGGGGACGGTAGAACATAAACGTGCCCTTTAAAACTATAAAATCTCTCCATGAGATATCAACATAATAATCATCATTTCCTGTCGGGTTTTCTCTGGGCCCCGTATGTATAAATCTTAGGTTTGACTTCACACTTCATGTCACTGAAAAAAGCAAACTGTTAGTGCTTTATTCAGTGTCCAAGGACAAGACAAGACAAGATAAGACAGCCTGAATTCCTCTGCCTCTCTCCCTGACCTTCCAGTTTCAGTGTTCTGTGCTCATCCTGCAGATGCTGAATTAAACTTACACAACGACAAAAACATCGACGTGATTTGTTTAAGAGAAACTGCCACCATACTCCACGTTATCTACAGCCCTGTACCTTCAGTACGGTAATGTTCCACGTGAAACTCTCCACAGCTTTGTTCTGCTTGCGCCCCTTCAGGCCTTCTTTCTCGCACAGCCGAGGGAAATCTTCATGGAAGTCCATACCTGGAAAAAAACACAAACAAACATGACAGGTGGTCTGAATCAGTGCCGAGCGGTGGGAGGCGGTGGTTGTGGTTGGGTTCACTTTCACTTTACAAGGTTAAAATAGCAACTAAAACCCCAATGCTTTGACATTGGACAGAAACGTCCATTTTAACCACGGTGCCAGCAGCCCGCCGTTTATTTGATCACCTGTCCATCACGGGGCAACGATACAGACAGAAAAACCCATTCACACTCACATACTTGCGTTCAGACCTTCAAATGATTCATTGCTTCCACCTCTGGCTGCACTGATTTTCATGCCCTTTCGGCCATGTGCACTTCATTGGAACTTTCAGGTGTCGATTCAAAGTCAGTGGAGATTTCTTGATAATTCACAAAGAGCGTGTGCAAAGAATGACCGATCTACTCAGTTGATATCACAATCACATTATTGTTATTGTGAAGCAGTGCAGCATCTTTATATATTAGCTGGAATGACTTTTGACCTGTTTCATTTCCTTGTAATATTGTTCAATTATTGTCCACTGTGAGGAAATGTTGCTTGGAAAATCTTCTAAAAAGTAAAGTTTGACACTATTATCATTGCGGTGCAGCTACTCGAGGGTGTGATGGGCGGTGGGAGTTTTCTGAGTTGAAGAGAAAGTGGATTAGAACATTAGAAACAATTGAATGTAGGGCAGAGTAGATGGGACTTTGGGTTTATTTAAACAGGTGGAAATGGGTTTTTTTTTACAGACTGTGTCTACACGGAGCCCAATTATTTTTCTTTTTCTTAATTAGGAATGCAGACCAGACATACCGTCCTCTACGGGGCCGTTCTCATTAGGTTTCTGCTGTTTGATGTCCAAGTCAGATATTTGGCGAAACACCTCTCAGATTCTGCATGCATTCCAGTTACTTTATTCATCCAAACCATTTTCATTCTGCTCACAAACACCTCGTGTCAGTCCACCCATCCCTCCATCCATCCATCCACCCATCTCTCACTGCTCTGTCCACCCACCTTCTCTCTGCACCTGGGCGATCCTCTCCTGAACGCCATCTGCATTCTCGATCAGCTGTTTCTGGGCAGCGATCATCTGAACACAAAGCCCTGATGTTAGTTTTTAACCTCTGCAAGTATGATCCATTCAGTGGGAATATCAATGAACACAATGACAAGACAAGACAAGACAAGATGAGCATTACTGCAACAAACTGAATGAAGCCGTGAGAAGATAAAATCCCAAAGATACTGTTAGTTAGTTCAACTACAGACAAGTTAGTTGATAAAACTACTGTTGTGTTGACTGATGTGTTGCTGTGCAGGGGAAATTGTCAGTTTAAGGAGCCCCTACGTGTTTAGATGAGCTCTTCCTCTGAGATGACATGGATCCCCAGCAGAGTCCTTATCTATCAAATGTGTTGAAGTTCCGGACACAGAGCAATACACCCAACAGAATCTTTATCTCCAAACAGAAGGGGGAGGAAGGGAAGGACAGGCTCCGGCGTAGAGGAGAGAGTGGATATGCGGTGACTCAGGCTTATGTGTTTGTGTTCGCGTCCAGTCAAGCTGAAGAGGTGTGATGTACAAGGCAGACAGAGTGGAGATCACACACACACTGCGGCTTAATTACATTGACCTGCTGAGCTCACATTTTGTGTCATACACTACGTTTGCACAGACAAACACACACATCGTTATAAACTAATATCCAGAACATGCATACAACACAAAGGACTGAGCAGAGAAAAGCTCTGTGTGTGTGTGAGGTGTGTGTAGGTGTAATAGCTGTGTGCTGAATGCAGGTGGGAAAGATCCGGACTGATATATTGCAGGGGGGGGAGACTGAGTGGGAAGAGACGCATCTGGCAATGTGTGTGTGTGTGTGTGATGTGTGTGTGAGGGCTTGTGGAGGAGTGTGGATGAGTGCATCAGGCACGTCACGAAGTGTCTTTATGGATGTGTAATAGTTTAAGACTGTGTAAACTGTGTGTGTTTGCAATTTTAGTGCAAATCGTGATGACTGTGTTTGTTTGTTTTTGATTTTTCATATTGTTCAGATTGTAGTATTCTTATTTCTGTTTAGGGTCTGCTGATTATACCTTTGCAGTGCTGTAATGTCCACATAATCTGCTGCTCTCACTGAGTGAAAACGGGTCATTCTTGTAGGCTCCCCCACATAAAAGACCCACTGAATTAGTCAGACAGAAATATTTGTAATTTTCATTCAACGTGTCTTCCCTACTCAGGCTACATTTTGTTCAAACATGTCCCAGTCCACTTAGGAGACGATGCGGGAGAGAAAGCTGAGATATCCCAGCATTCCATAACTACCATCCTCTTCCTCCTCTTCTCACTGACCGTGTCATAGGCCGCAAGCAGTTTGCGCGTCATCTCCGACAGGTTCACCAGAGGCTCCAGACACGGGTAGCCATCTTTCAGCACCATGGTGGCCCCCATGGGTCCCTCGGGGCTCTGCAGCCTCGTGGCCAGGCTCTGGATGCACTGCTTTAGTTTGGCCACCGCGGGGAGCCCACACTGCTCTTTAAAGCTGATGGTGGCACTCTGGACACGATGGGTGGTGGGGAAACGGACAAAAGAGGAGGAAGAGCATCAGATTAGATGTACACTGGAGAATGTAAACCTCCAAACAAGGAAATGTCAGAGAGGCAACAGAGCGTACTCTGAGAAACACGCGTCCTTCCACTCCTCTAATCTGCTCTCTCATTGCTGACTTTAATCCCCTGAAATCAGCCCAAGCTTAAGAGCATTTGGCAATATGAGACAATATGGGACAAATCTGGAACAGTAAACCATCGCATTTGGCTGAGTGTTTTCCAACTACGTGTGGCAAGAGGTGAAAGTGGATTAGCAGCAGCTCTGACGGCCTAATGAGAGTAAGGTGGCAGTAAACCGCGTGTTTGACGACCGAATCGCCAACTTCATCACATCAAAGCTCTTATTTGCTCTATTATAGCTTAAGATTTTTAATTTGCACACCTCTCCTGTGTGACATTTACCTTCTAGCAGTGCCAACGAGACGAGCGATTAACTTGCCCCACCTCTGCGTGTGCGAGTGTGTGTGAGAGAGAGAGAGAGAGAGACACAGAGAGAGAAGGCGCAATACAGGCATGATGAATAATAACTGAGTATGGCAGATGAGCCCACAGCTGGACACATGGCAGAGAGACAGACACAGAGAGAAGGGGAGAGTTCGTGTCAAAGGGAAAGGATAATGAGACTGAAACAGGCTGATTGAAAAACTGTCCAGTGTGTGTGTGTGTGTGTGTGTGTGTGTGGGAGGGGGGGTTCTTTTTTGGGCATTGCTGCACACTAACAGTATTCTTGAATTGTAATTTGTGACAGTAGCCTGCTACTTTAGCACTGATAGCTCCTAGATCCTGATTGGTGTGTGGGGGGGGGGGG
>OMNV01000651.1:3561-13634 GCA_900303265.1 Brotula barbata
AATAATATATATAAAAAATATATAAATAAAAAAAAAAAAAAAAATGTCCAATAAAAGAGCTGAGCGAACATCTGTGTGGGATAGCCGGGGGGATTAGGAGGGTTTGGAACATTTTAAGCGCATTAAGGATTAAAAAAAGGTCAGAATGTTTAGCAACATACCGATAAACCTCTTAAGCGAAACCCAATTGGGAGGCTGCATTATCCTGTGTTTTGGGGAGGGGAGGAGAGGAGAGGGGAGGGGGAGGAGAAGGAGAAGAAGGAGGGAGAGAGGAGAGTTGACATTTGTTCCAGCAAGGAATGAAATCTCTTAGAACCAACAAGCCGTACCCAAATGTGTACAGAGACATATGCATGCCTTTGCATATCGCCGTTGAGATTTGAAGTACAGTTGGGTGCATGTAGCTCACTTGTTTATATGCTCTTGTTTGTGTGCCTTTTCTTCACAGACACCAATGACCAGATGTGTTTGTGCATCTGTTAAACACCACTGAAATACTGCAAAGCAAAATAGCCAATTTTACAGTTCAGACTTTTGTTATGTTTTATACCATCTTTAAGAAGAATTGGTTTGTACCGACATTTTGGTATCAGTGTATTTTTTTCTGTTTGGCTACGGAATGCAAATGGGTGATATTTGAGTCTGTTATTAATCTCCTGCCTGCCCATGCATTTATCTGCTATGCTGGCTGTCTGGTGGTTGTAACAAGTGACAGAGTGAAACCCTGTCTGATCCCTGACAACCAGAAAACAGCACAGGCCAATAGGTCGCCAAGCAACTTGATAGATAGATGAGTAGATGGATGGATAAATAGCTGTGTGGGTGTGTGCTTTGGCGGACAAGTAACATTTAGCTTTGTCGTTTCTAACCTTAGTGATCAGCAGTGCAATTGATAAAGTGGTGCTTGAGAATGATCAGTGAAGTGTAAGAAGAGACGAGTGAAGGGCGTTGAAGAGACCTGATGAAAATGTCACTGAGGAGAAAAAAAATGATAATGAGGACAATAATAGAATGTAGTAGATGGAAACCACAGACCTGTGCAGGATTTCAGAAAGACTTTAAAAGTTAAGTCAGGCAGTGTTAATGAAAGGATTGAGAGAGAAGAACAAATTGAAATGCACAGTATAACTGTTCAGTGATGAACGGTGGGGGAGGGGGTGGGGTGTTGATTATGGTGGGATTGTGGGAACATCCAAGCGTTTGTCTAATGTTACTTACATATCCAGCAGAAATACAGCAAGATGCAAATCATATTGGAGTCCATCCAGAGATCACCATTAAGTTAAATGGATTCTTCCATGGTCCAGGTCCAACCAAGGTCCAACCCCATGTTACATGAAAATATTAACCTTTTGAATAATCCTGCTGACAAACGAAGAAGCAGACAGACAAACCAATTAATAAAAACCATGCGCTACCTCCTTGGTGATGCTACAGTAATAATTCCTAATAATAATATCCTAGTCTCTAGGACTAGCTACATGCTCGACTCTCTCCACAAGCTACTTGTGACACAAATGCCTTAATCCCTGATTGAAATACATGGCACCACACACAAACCCACCAAACTCAAGTTAAGCTCGATATTAAGTAATTGCACATTGGGACCTTATTGACCAACAGGTGTAAATAACACACGTGCAGTCAGTCATAAAGTGTAACAGCTCTAGTGTAACTGAATATGTGCCAGACATAGTGATTGAGTTCAGTTGATCACAGCCAAACAGTTGATTATTGTCATACACTACACAGTTATTTCAATCATAAATGTGAATTATTTTAAGTATGTGTCTCCGGGTCATACTGTACACACTGTGTGTGTTCAAATGTTAGCCTGGGAGCTTTAAGGGGAGCTAATACAGGGAGGGCTGAAAGGTCTGAGGTTAGAAATGGGGTTGCTGGTGATGGAGGGGCATCAGGGTTGCTGCAGGGAAGGCTTTGGGGGACTGCGGTGAGGAGATAAGAGGCTGGATGTGTGGTTGGGAGGCTGTGGGGGGTGACTGGGGATGGAGAGAGGGGGCTACAACTGCTGTTGTTGCCCGCAGCTGGTAAAGTGGTGATAACCAGCAACTAGACCCCTCTGTCTAACCCTCTTCTTCCCCCTCCTCACTTTTCCATTGCGGTTGCGAACCCAAACAGAGCTCTGATTTTGAATGAATGATGTAGGGATATGTTGTTGCACAATGTTACCATGCCAATGCTAGCTGATCTCGTACTGAGATAATTGTACCACGGCCTGTCTAAGCAAAACTTTTCCTGTGGAAGCTATAGCAAAACTAAATACAGCTACAAACTAGGAATCCAATTTTAAAAAGGGAAAACAAGCGCTATGCTATTCACCATCCACACCAACATGTCAACCATCCTTCCTGTATGCTCTGAGAACTGATGTGTTGTGGCTTGTCAAGGCCTGAGGGTGATGCGAGGGACAGCTATCGGTGGCTCTCTGGTGTACTCCACGTATCTGCCTGCCAACCTCTTATCTACCATAAGCTTCAGTTTTCACGCTTGGTCTTTCACACCTTTACAACAGCCAAGCATGTCGGGGTCATGACAGGCCAACAATAGGCAACAGAAAAACAGTAAGGGCAGAGTTTCTAAGAGGGTTTTTCCAAAATGTGATATGTCAGCAGTGAGAAAGTATTGTTCCCTCTTCCTTTAGTATTTCATATATAATGCAACTGTTGGATGTCTTGCTTTGATTTGTCTTGGAGGACAAGGGGAATCTCCCACCATGTCATTTTTAGTGAGGTAATCACAATCACCACCATCACCATTTATGTATTTTAATTTTACCAACACTTGCTGTGGTCATTAAGATGACGAGATTCCATTTTTGTCCCTTCAGGTTCTTAAAAAAGAATGATAAGATCAGTAATTCTCTCCAGACAAAGCAAACGTGACGTGAATTCTTTGTCAACTTGTTGTTGACTGAAATAAGAAAGCATTTTTTTTTTTTAAAAAGAAAAAGATTTGACCTTAAAGCAACAGTTTTGCCAGGGCAGAGAAAAGATTATATTTTTAAAGTTTGTATTCATATATTATCCTTTGACCTTGCCGTCAGTCTATTCAAGACATGGTCATTGACTTGATATAATTTTTGTGCTTTGGATCAAGCACTGGGGTATCAAAGGGTACTCTTGCACTTGTGTATCCTACCAATGCAAATATGGTGTGAAAAATAATATTTACATTAATGATAATATAGAGCCTGCCGGCGAAATACTACACAACGGTAAAAAGTCCACTGAAGTCAGGTTGTTTTCTCAGCAGCTTTCATTGGCCATCATATATGTTTACCCAGTGTGTACATCAGTGTTTGTCCACCTATGAGTGTGAGTGTGTGTGTGCGTTTGAATGTGCCTAGGTGCATACACGGTGGGGGCGCAGGCTCATATGTTTGGAGTGAGTGCCGTCAGTTAGCTGGAATGTGGCGCTACCGCCAATGCTAAGATGGCTGCCAAGCTCTAAGATGGCTGCCAGGATTACACCCAGCCAGCGAGAGACAGAGAAAAGCGAGATTCTGCACGACAAAAGAGAGGAAACAGAAATCTCACTTTTATTTCCATTCCCCTTCTTTCTTTAATGCTCTCTCCTCCAGTCTGTCTCGCTCTTCTCTGTGTGGATAAACGTTGCTTCATAGGCAGAGAGACAGGTCTGTTATTGTTTCTGCTCAGTAATCTGTGGCTTAGTGTGGCTGCAAGGCAAGTGCTGCTGGCAGGAATCTGTGTGCTCTGTTATCACCTACAGCCTGCAGATAAACACCTCCTTCAGCTAGCTCGTGGCTCCAAGCCTAGCTAGGCCTGTATGGATGGCCTACAGCAGCAGACCCCCAACCCTACGCCTGTCTTGCAAACAGATTGCTGCGTCTTATTCACCAAGTCAGACATGTGGTCACGACTGAGGAAATACATGCAGCTGTTCTCTATCCATAAACATTCATACATACTGTGTATGATTGCCTTCCAAAATCTTCATTTCATGGACACAGCGCCATCTTTGTATGAGACTTTGGATAAGATTTTTCTCCCTAAGGCAAATGATGGCTCTTGATTCTTTCATATTGTAGATCCTGCACTTGTGAATGTGACTTTACCTCTCTGTCTGTTTATGTGAAGGAAATTTGGAAGACCAGTCTTAATAGTTGAGTATGTGTGTGCATATGTGTGCATGCGTGTGTGTGTGTGTGTGTTTGCTTGTAAGAGAGAGAGAGAAGAGAGCATGATGGCATCAATGACAATTTACAGTTTACAACATAAACTGAAGTATTAAACTAAGCATTCAAAAAAGAAAATGACGAAGAGTGTGTATGGTTGTGTGGATGTTCCTGTGTGTGTGTATGTGTGTGTGTGTAAATTGCTCTGTTTACGCAGACTAAATCCCTACCAGCTAGAAGGTATTAAATAGGATTAGGGTGAGGGATATGATTGCGTGGTTAGATACTAAATAGCATAGCAGCACAGTGTAAATCATTGCACCTTAAGTCAGGAGGGACAGAGGGAGGAGAACAATCTAACATACAAGACAACATACAAAAATGTGTTCGTTCACTCACGCACACACATCCACTCACAAGATACATACCAAACCCCCCTTCAAAATTCCTTTTTATTTCTCTCACACCTTAAAGAATGCAGAAACATGGAAATATGGATACATAGCAACGACTCACAAAGAGAAGTATATTTTCCTCATAATTTGTTTTATGTACGCATGGGATTGTAATCATCCATCTCCTCTACCCTCCCTGTCCCCCTTTCTATGCAGAATCCGGACAATCAGACAGCTCCAGCCAACAAGGGGACACAGACATCAAACCACCGCCTAATGGTAGGCACACACCACACGTCCATGTCCAAACACCGTCAAATCAGCATACCAAAATTGATTCCATCATGCTTATCAGTCTTAACATATTCCAATTATGGATCCAATTAGCAAACACACTCACACAGATGTCGATCCACAAACATAGTTGCAGATGGTCGCCCTCTCAAAGGGATGTGGTTTTCAGGGTTTCTTTCGATTTTTGGGGGAAAACACAAATCCAATGAATTTCTGATGAAATGTTGTTCTCTGGTTTTGCACTCATTATATAGGTTTTTTGTATGCATGTTAAGTCTTGATCCTGCGCTTTTCTCTATAGGGCACCTGAGTTTCCAGGACTGCTTTGTCACCTCAGGGGTGTGGAACGTGGCAGAGTTGGTCAGAGTGTCACAGAGTAAGTAACGACGCTACAGGCGGAGCAAACTGGAGATGATGCTCCTTGGATTGCTGCAGATATTTTTTGTTATTTTATGAAATATTTTTCTTCACTCAAATTTCATTCTAAATGGGTGCAGTATAATTTAGCACATTCCTTTTAGGTGCACGTAGGCGTTTAGAGAAATCCTCTACAATGTACATCATTCTCCCACTCATACTTCTTCCTTCCTTTCCTCTCTCTTTTGTCTCCCCTACAGCTCCTGTAGCCACAGCGTCAGGTCCTAACTTCTCATTGGCTGACCTAGACAGCAGTCCTGGCTACTATAACATCAACCAAGTGGCTCTGGGGCGGCGGTCCCTCACCTCCCCTCCTTCCACCAGGTATGAAAGCCCAAGGATCCATGCAGATAATATTAGTGTAACATTGTGTCTGGTAGTATATGAGGTATGCCCATTGCCCACATCTTGCCCAGAAACAGAAGTGGGTGCTACAGAAGTCCCCTTACGCACAGCTGTCTACCATTAGTTCTGTCTTTTGTGAGTAAAGCCACCATGTGGTGACAGCAGTATTACCTTGGTATGTGATTTTATTGTGATGCCACGGTCAGAGAGATGTGTAAAATTGTAGAAATGTCTGCCAACTGTGTATTGCGTCTTGCATCAGGTGAACTTTACTGGCAAATGAGGCACATAGAATGATAGAGGTATCGTACAATTAATTTGCACCACATTCCATTTCCAGTCACGGAATCTGTACTGAACCTCCTTACAGTATATGTGTGTGTCTCTCTGTCAGTTGTTCTCCTCTTTATGAATGTGTGATCATTCTTTCTGCTTTTGCTCGTTTTTGTCTTTTTTTCCTCATCTCTTTCTCTCTTCCTGCCTCTGTGGTCTGCTGTCACTAGGTCTGAGGTGGAGTTGTACGCAAACCTTCCACGGAGGTAGTTGTAAACACCCACACAGACACAAACTGTAATGAGACACACACACACATAGAAACTCAGATGCACATGCAGAATAGACTGGTCTTTTCCATTAAGCTTGTCTCTACTTTTTCTTTCTAATTATTCTGTTTTCACTCTTTATTGCGACATGATTGTGCTTTCCAAGTTGCTCCTAGACTTGTGTGTGCAAGCCTCTTGAAAAGTCTGTAGTGTCCGTATATCAGTGCTTCTCATTCCTGGTCCTTGAGTATCCTGAACACTGCATATTTTCCATCTCCCATTGCTCTACCCACACCCGATTAGCTAAATAAAATGTGTTCACTTACACTGTGTCTCATTTCATGGGAAGCGTCCTTGGAGGACATGGCATGACTTCATTTGAGACTTTTGTTTACCAAAAAAGACGAGCTCAAATCAATTTGCATAATAAACATTGCTATCTAAATACCGTATTTATTTAGTTAAAAAATTAAAAAATTAATTTGTATTGTATTGTAGAGGAAATGAAATTACTGTTTTTGTTTAGTTGCAATGCTTCCTAAAAAAATGCAATGGTTTCTAGGAAAAGTAATGGGTCAGTCTAATCGAGTGAATATAATGTAATCTTTAATCAAGATCAAGATTGACCTCCAAGAACTCTAGATGAAACATATGCAGTGGTGTGCAATGTATTTTATTCTTGGTATGTTCATTCCCTGCCCTGGTATATAAAAATGTTATGTATGCTCTTCTCCTATCCCACCCGCCAAACATCTTTTCCTGGCACTCAGCTCCACCAAGAGGAAGTCGTTAGACGACAGTGAGCTGGAGAGCCCCACAGATGATGTCTTCTATCCCGGACGCTCGCCTGCTGCCAGCTCCTCCCAGTCAAGTGCGTGGCCCAACGACATGGATGCAGGTACCCCCCCGTCCCACCCCACACCTGTCACCCAGTGAGCAGGTATCACCAGTCTTCTCCATTTATCCCACCACGAAAGTCAACCGAATGTCTCTTCCCTGCTCCCTTCCACAGTCACTCTCTACTTATTCCCACTGCCCTAAGCCCCCCCCCAAACCTCCCACTCACACACCAACTACTATCTTCAAGGCCCAGTGCTTCAGTCTGACTTTTGCACAACATCCAGACGTAGAAAAACAGCAATACATAAGATTCTAGCTACTGATTGGACAAACATAAGTAGTGCTTTTTAGCAATATTCAAAGGGATCACCAGGAGTGACTAATCTGTTGGTCACAATATCAGGCAAAATAAGGCAAAAACACATGAAGTTGTTTAAATGTTTAAACATCATTTAATAATCATACCAACAGTACAAACAAATATTATATATTTTTCAATCACGTGTTTCCCCTAGTTTTTCCCCAGACCAACATTTTTTGAAAAGATGTACAGGTACCTGCCAAAATTAAGGAAACAATTACTAAGAGATTGATAGTTTGAAGAAAACAGTTCTGTCAGCTTCAATACAGTATGCCTAATTTTTCTCTGGCCAGGTTTAGAGTGATTGAAATCATGCAAGGAAATAAGTATTCACAGATAAAACAAATTTCCTTGTCATCACGATCCTCATCATGTGGTGAAGTGTTTTTGCAGTGGCCTCTTCCTCTCTTGTGCAGTAAGCTGTTTTAAATGCAGCAATATGCAGTAAATTACAGTATGGCATGTTTTTACTCAGCGTTTTTCCAACAATCTCAGAAAATTGGATTCACCACGGACAAATGGTGCTAAATGCCATACGCCAAATAGTTCCAGACACTGAAAATATAAATGCCAAGATGCATTGAAGTTCAAATAACAGCATACAACAGTCTGAATTAAGGCTTTGTGCTTCTGTTTCCATTGTTTTGGCAGTAACCACTGCCTGTGATCCAGCTTTGGACATTTGCCTCTATATTATACCTACTCACGCTCCTACCTTATCCCTCCAACACCCTTCACTATGTAACTCTGAGGAAAGTCTTCTCCTGTCCTCAATTCTACATTGAGAAGACTTTCTATTTCCTCATGCTCCACCTGAAGATATGATCAGATAGTAAAATGTTTTGTCGTGCATCAGTCACCTCCTTCTTCCATCTTACACAAATACTCATAACATTCTCCCTGTTTCATTCTCTCTCTCTCCCTCTCTCGCTCTCTCTACCTATCCCTGTCTCCCTCTTCTTTCTGTTTCTTTCTCTCTCTCATTGTTAACAATACCCTTCTCCACTTTCAGTGCAGCACCATTTGGCGAGTGTGCAGGAGAGGAAGATAAAACATGAAAACGATGGCGTGCAGTTTCCTTACCATGGTTAGAACAACATTGATTACACTATGCATTTGCTTATATATTTAACCTTTACATTGCTCAGCCATGCCTCTCTGTGTGTTTATACTGTGTGTACATTTATGTGTGAGAATGGGTGAATGTCTGGTGAGGATAGTGTGCTGAAAAATGAGTCTAATCACTATTTACCTACTTCACTTCTATTTGGTTCTTAAATTGTCACTGCTGCTGATCATGTTTGCTTTAATACATCTTATGTCTTGTTATATTTCCAGGGACATAAAGTGATAGGATTGTAAAGGATTATCCAATTTTCTTTTACGTTCTATGTTAAAATGTGAGGGTACACGTGTCTCACATTAGATTTCTGATTTTATCTCTGTGAAGTCAAGTCAGTGACTCTCAGTGACATTTACTGACAGATTGTCGACACCAGTAGGCATATTTACATGCTCCCCCTATTCTCACAAAAACATGACCACGCATACCAACGTACTGCCACATACCCACACACAATGTCTTGCGCGCACACTCATGTAAACCCACACATGCTCACATACTGTAAATATGCACACAGTCCCCACATTCCCCCATATGCAGACGTTCACACATCGAAACACACTCGGTTATCGTGCTGCCCACCCCTGCAGGTGTTCAGGTGTGTGCCTTGCTCCCATCCCTCTCTCTCTCTCCATCCCTCCCCTGTCTTGAATCCCTCATTAAGACGCTTACCGTCTGGATGAGAAGTGTAAACCCCCTTACTCCTGCCCCCTAGCTCTCCCTTCAGCTTGGCATCCCCATTTCCCTTCTCTCTAATTGAAAACGTGTACAGAGGGAAGGACTCTGAGGAGGGAGAAAACATATCAGTGGAGCTGAGGGGGACATGCAGAGAAATGGGTATGTGATAAAGAGCAGAGAAAATACTTTGGAGGACTCAAATAGTGAGAGCTAATGAGGGGGGGTTCAAAGTAGAAAAGCCAAGAGCCCTGTGGTTGATTTTTGCCCCTTTCTGGTCTCACTGGTGCCCAGGTGGCTGCGCTCCCGTTCCTGCTCCACTTAGCTGTAAATGTAATTAAGTGGCTGCTCATCAGAACCACAGCACACGCAGCAGAGGCTGCTGCACGCACACACCAGAGCCTCACCTCCTATCATCTCACCCTCTCTCTCTCTCTCTCTTTTTCTGGCTCTGTATGTGTACCACCCCTTACTCTCAAAAGTGAAGCGCAAAGCCTTGTACACCCCCTAATAATTTTGGCAAATAGAGGTGTAGAACAGCATGCAAACCCAGACCCTCTACCCAATTAATTTACAAAAATCAAGTGAAAAAATAGCAAGCCACAAGCTTTTGTAATTATCAGCCTTTTATTTATTTATTTATTTATTTTGTATGTGTTAGGAAATATTTTTAACAGTGACGAGCACAGACGTTGTTTCACACTCAAGATAATTAAAAGGGGGAAAAAACAGAGAAATGTTGCTAGCTGTGGGAAAGGAAAGGCAGAGTACAGAAGATGTGATTTTTCTATGGCATGTATCATATTTTCCAAAAGGTCCCACCTGCCATACGCAAAGCTCATTTGGGAATTCTTCTCGATGTGGGGGTTGTGTAAACATGCAAAAACACACACACAATTGAAACCAAGGACTGCAAAAAAAAAAA
>OMNV01000651.1:29344-47587 GCA_900303265.1 Brotula barbata
ACGGCTCACCAGAGTGTAGCCACAGTCACACGCCCGCTTGTCACCACACTCTACTCTCTCTTCTTGATTCGCTCAGCCCTGCACCCCATTCATTTCTGATTGGCCAATCATGGTAACACCATCAGATGGTGTGACATATATGCACTAAGTGGCTGGTCTATGTTTACCTGTCAAAGTATTGGGCGTTCCTGCTGTGGGAGAAGTGATAGCCATAAGGCGAGTGCGAGTAAGTGAACACACAACAGTCATAACACTAACTCTACATGTGCTCTTTCGTCCCCTCACCTATGCACTATTGATTTATAATAAGGGATGAACAGTATTGCACATTTATGGTCAGATGAGCGAATCGAGAAGTGGGCGGCGCTGAATGGCAGTACAGGGATGTGGCTGTGCAAACATTCGGGTCTCTGACATTAATCATGCAAAACACACACACAAGAACACATAGCTTGTCATTATTCGTTGATATTGATCTTTATTTACAGTCATACACATGCAGCATCAGCTGCATAAATTTAGCATTCATTTTGTTTGTAGGTGTTTTCTTGCAGTTTTTTTTTTTGCCAGATTGGTTTTGGTTTTGTCTCACTTGGATTCTTGTTTTAACCTTCTCTTGCATGTCATAACAGTTTTCTGGAGTTTGCAGTTACTCTTTAAGCTCAGATTTCATTTAAGGAAACGATAACAGCCGTCTCTCAAATCTCTCACAAACGACAGCGCAGTAACAACAGCTCTTCACAGGTGTCCTTTGCATTGCTTCACTCTACGTCTCCTAGTGCCGTCACAGAAAATCCCACAAAAATCGATACATTCACAGACACTCGCACCACACCATTGTGTAAAAATGCACACGAGTGAACCAACTAATTTAAAATAATAAAGGGAAGCCTTTATATTTGGTTCTCCAAACTGCCTTTGTTAATGGTTTTTCATTCGCTTGAGATTTGTCATTTTAATTTGAGATTTTTTTTTTTGTAATGTTCTCATTAAATTTGCTATTGCTGTTATTTTCATCATGACACAATTCAACTAAAGCCGACCTCACAAAATAACTGGACTGCCTAGCTGTTGGTTCTATTTTGCAGGGATAGTAAACACGGTTGAGACCTTCTGCTCAACCTCTTTAGTAACTTTAGCTCTATGTAGTAAAACCATATATCAAGACTATAACAATATATGAAAGTGCCTCTGTATTCCCTTCATGCAATTAGTTGTAAAGTTAACTTCAGGTCCTCTTCCTACATATAAGCTAAAGCTACAGCGACCAGTAGCGATGGTGCATGTGGAAACTATTGGCCCGAGGACAGATCGTTATAGAGGACTGCAAACCTTTTGTAAAGACAGAGAGAGAGATCTTATACATATATATTTATGATATATGCTCCTTTTTAACTTTTACTACACACGCTGGTTGGCAGTCTAGTTATTTTCTGAAATCCGACCGCCCCCTCCCCCCCACACCCAATTTCAGTAACATGTTACCAGTATGATTCAGCAACACGACATCGCCATCTACAGTACAGCGCAGCATCCTAGATGAACATGTCAAAAATCGACAGTAGATTTGAAGAAAAAAAGTGTTTGTTTTTTGATGGAAAGTATTATTATTGAAAAATATGTGTCGATTGAGCCATGTGCAATGCATTGGGTAGATCATTGTGTTTGTCTGTTAGAGATTTATAAGAAAGCTAAGAGAAAAGAGAAAAAAAATGTATTTGTTTCAAGTCCATAAGCTCCGGGACTCTAAACCAGAGGGCCATGAAAAATCCTAGTCTTTGTAAGTTGGGGGTATTTGTTTTTATTTCCTTTGTCTCTTTTTTAATGTTTTATGTGTAATCATTTGTTTATAAAAATGTGGGAGGGCTGAAGGACAAAAAAATCTACACAACTTCAAAAGGATTCTTAATCATCAGATGAAACTGGTACTTTTTCACTGTAAAGTACCTTCAGAACTATTATAAATGAATGGTAATGAACAAAATAACAGACAGTGTAGGAAACAGCATTATTCCTCTCTCTATTTGTATTCTTCTTCTATTTGTATTGAGCGGGGGGAGAGGTTCTGATTCCTTAAGGTTGTGGCACAAAAGGCATTTTGGTTCAACCTTTTGTTAAAAAAAAAAGAAAAAAAAGGTCCTGTCAGCTAAGAAACTCCTTTCTGATAATGTAAGGTTAGCCATGCACTGCCTGAAACTCACCAGCAAACAAAATAACCCCACAATTTAGCTCCATTCATTGTTATCTCAGCAATGGCATTAAAGTTGTTCAAGATAAGGTTCTCCTGGTATTATGGGAGATCCTCCACATCCTGAATTTATCTAGCATCGCGATCATCCTAATGTAATGTCCTGGAAAAAGCTCTGTGGGTCACGTTGAGACACATTAGCACCATTTTAAATTGGACAACATACACTGAAAAGGTCAAAGAATTTGGTGGAATCATGCAAAATCTGAAGTCTGAACCTTTTATGAAATAGGCAGCAAGGTGAGCCTCTCCCCTAAACCTTCCCCCTCTGTAAATTACTCTTGAGTAGTGCTTGTGCTGTAGTGTATAGTTTCCCAGCAGTTAAAGGTTGTCCCTTAAAAGTGCCTTTTGTTCACAGACTCCATTTTGTAATCCAGATCACCCCTTCAGAATGGCTCGAGGTAGCAGGTTGCCCCTGAGTGCCGCAAGGAGGCAAAAGGTTGTCGCCATTCAGCGCTCGGGGACAACTTTTTCCATGCCTTCGAAATGAATCCCCTCCATTGTACCTCCCTTATATCCTCTCTTCCTTTTCAAAGCCGTATATAAATATATATATATAGTACAAAAGGAAACTGGTGTGAATTAGTTCTTTACTTTTTATTGATAAATGATGAAAAACTTAAAAGGCAAAAAAAAAAAAACTTGTTCGTGTTCAGCTCTTGCTTTTTTCTTCCCCTGTTGTCTGTTTTCTATTAGGCACTGGTCTGTAACTGTGTCTGTCATTCTCTCTGTCTTCTCTCTCTTTCTCTCTCTCTGTCTCTCTCTCTCTCCTGCCCTCTCCGCTCTTTGGAGGGTTTAAAAAAATAATTGCAGAAAAAACTTTTGTCTGAGCAGAATGCAGTTAGCTCACATGTTATTCTTGTCTGTATGCTTCACATTGTATTACCATACCCATGTCTTCAGCTTCTCCATTCAACAGCTAATGTAAGTGAACAAATTACGCTGACGGGCTTTTGGGGGTGTCCATGGGTGGGTTAAGAAGGGATGACAGGGGTTCAGGGGTTTGGGTTGAGAGGTCTATGGAGAGTATTGTGGGTTAGGGAGGGCTGGATTAGATGTCGATCTCCTTTGGGATGTTAGAATGTGGCTGCTTTTACAGGCTAGTGTTTGCGTTTTTGTTTTTGCTATTTATTTTGGGGTTTCTTTCTTTTTTTTTTATTTCCTTTTAATTTGGATTTCTTTTCATATTCGCTATCAGGGTATGCTGTCATTTAGGCACTCTTTGAGGATGCCTTGGACTGTAAATGAACGCTAAAAGCACCTTATAACAGGACACGCCCTGCATGAGGCTGAGGAAGAGGGGATGTATTTCCAGAACATACCCCTAGTCCCAAATCCATTCAAATCAGTCTTTTAAAGTGAAGTATTATTGTAAATGTGGGTTTGACAAAGTGAAACCCTCAGCAGTATTAGCCACTCGCACCAACTGGCTAGGCCAGCATGACCCTGATCCCAGAAGTAACCTCTGGGTCTTTTGAGGGTTCAGGGAAATCCCTCCATTTTATCCTCCATCCACCTCATGCTGGGCTGCTCTGTGTCTTGTTTTATTGTTTATGTCCTTTATCTCTTCTTCTTATGCGTGTATGGTTATTGGTATATTAGGCAGCACCCTTAGGTCCCCTGAATCCCAGCACTCTTGACGCCTCTGTCTGTTCCCTCAGTGCAGCCGCCGTGTCTTTGTGAGAACACCCCCAGAGCTCTAGGTGAAATGCATGTGTTAATTACAGTTTCTTTTCCATAAGAAGAAAACACAGTTTGAGAAGAGCAGTACCTGATTGAATAAAAAGGATGTTCTTGACTGTACCATCTTGCCTTACTGTGTCCTTCTTTCTCATGAAATAAGGTACGATTTATTTTTATATATTATTCAATTTTTTTATAGACCATTTTCATGAAGACTCACAAATAGCCTCACACAGGCAATGGTGGCTTTTAGGAAATGTGAATAATTTAAGAGGGAGATGAAATACATAAATAAATAACGAGGAACAATTAACAACACCTAATGACATTATATACACCAACTTTAATAGCCTACTCATTCTGCTGCCTGGAAGGCGAACTGGGAAACGCTCTCCACGCTACACGCCACAGTCACATGAACTTACCCAAATTCCCGTGGAAGATATGTGGGTGGCAGAGAAACTGAAAGCAGTTCAAGGTTCGGCGAGTTGATCTGACATTTATCGTGTAAGTGTTTTTGCGCCATTTCTCATTTTACATACATGCATCCTCCTCCACCAAGCAATTGAACCCCGGTAGCAAAAGTGTGCCATTGTCATAGGTGGGATTCAACCGTGTCTCTGTACAGCACAAAGAGCGGCAACCTGAAGTTTGTTGATCTTATTTCTCAATGATCGTACTCTGGATGGATTCGGTGCCTACTTCGTCTCCTGTGGGTGGTGAGGCTCCGCTCCCGGCCTGCTGTGCGTAGGCACTCAGACAGCCTCCAGGCCTCCCTGAGGGCTAGCTGATTCAGACAAAGAAGCTGCTCTCTTTCATATTTGGTGAGAGATTCTGTGTCAGAAATAATCCACAAAAGAGACACGATCGCCCAAGGTATTCTCCAGTTAAACATGAATCATCATCTGCTGTCAATGAGTTTTCCGTAAAAACGAGAAAAGCTAAGCCCACACAACTTCTTCCTTTCCAAAAGCAGGACAGTTGTCGGGTTGATAGCTGGTGAGACAGAAAACCAGGATGTTTCTCTCTCCGAATTTCCTCTGCAACGTTGATTATTGCGTGACTTTTGTTTTTTCCCATTCCTTTCTACAAATTCAACGTACTCATTTCTTAAAACTTCAGTAATAACAACAGTTAAGACAATCAGGCACAATAACACTTGAAAACAAAATAAACAGATGGGAACATAATAGCTGGCAGCTCTACAAATTTAATATCTTATCATACACCCCAACAATATACACACTGTTTCTATGCATGTCTGATTCCAAAGACCTCCATCCCTTTTCAATGTGAAAACAGAATATTAATTCAAAGTAACTAATTTCAGCCCTGTTGCGTTCAGAAATACAGCCGCCTTCGTGGATCACGTGGTCTCGTCAGGTTTGTCGGCGGAGTCCCTCCCTGGAACGTCACTAGTTATTCTACTTCCTGAAATGTGACGACATTTCCTGACTACTTTTTTGTAAACAGAAGAAACCACAAACAAGTCAGCTCGTTAAAAAGCTTAAAAATCGTTGTCACTGCCTGTTGCAGCAGCCGCCCAAAGTTGCAAAAATCTAAATTTGGTGCGTTCGATTGTTTTGTTTGTGATGTTATTTTTTGCGTCGTTTCTCCGACGACATTTTCACGTAATGAGAACAAACTAGTGAGCTAACATCAAACAGTTAGCATTAGCGTAGCAGGCATATGAAAGCTCGTCGAACCTTCATTAGTCTCACCAGCATTGTAGCTGAGCAGCAATAACCGGACTGGACACTCTCATGGTGCTCTCACTTCAATGGGGAATTGTCTGTTTGCGCAAGGTGCCGACGACTTGTCCCTACTGAACGAGTCCGAGGGGGGCAGCCTGCCGGGGGAGCCGCCGCCGCCGCCTTACCAGGTGAACAACCGGGACACGACAAATCCACACGGGGGCTTTGACTGCAAGCAGGGATGTGTGCCAGCACTGTCAGCGTCAGATTCTTTATCAATCAGCATTAATGTATGATCCCGGAGAGATTTTTGATTGTTTTTAGTATTAATATCTGTTCCTTCCAGTCCCAACAACATTCAGCATTAATGTATAAACCCAGGGAGCTTTGTTCTTATTGTTTTGATTGTTAGTATCTGTTCCTTCCAGTCCAACAAGAATGAATTGTCACCAGTTCACTACTAACTGGTTATGCAGGCTTTTTTTCTGCTGATGTGTGCTCGATTCTGTTCCTGGTTGTCTTTTGCATTTTCCCACTGGACTATTTCATAGTATTTTTCTGACTTTCCCGATTATTTTCACAAGTTGACTGTTGATTTTTCCTACTAAGCCGATTTCAATTCATTGAATCGTATTGTGTTGTTCTAAATGAACCAATATCGTCCCTGTTTCGTATTGCCAGCTGTCAGTGTGTGGCTCACCTGGTAGAGCACATACCGCATTCCGCAGGTGCAGGTTTGAGTCCAACCTGTGCCCGTTGCTGCATGTCCTCCTCTCTCGCTGCCTGTCCTTCCTGTGTGTGTCTCTACTTTAACTATCCAAATATAGCAAAAAAAAGCCCCCCAAAAAGTGTAAAGTACTGCTTTACTCCAAAGCTGAAAAATGTTCTCCCAACAATTTTCCATAATTTTAGTGAAACTTGCTAAAACATATTGGCCACAGGAAATCAACCAGTGCACCCTCTATCAGCGATTGGTTAGTCGAATGGTTAGCCACAAAGAGCCACCGTGCAACCATTCATGGTAATGTATTTCCACTCACTTCTCCAGGAGAGAGCACAAGTAGTGCCAGTGTACCATCCGACCCCAGGTGAGAGCCGCCTAGCCAGCCAGCTGACCGAAGAGGAGCAGATCCGCATCGCCCAACGAATTGGTCTCATCCATCACCTTCCCAGAGGCATCTTTGACCCAGGCTCTGACCCATCTGACAAGAAAATTAAAGAGTGAGTCCGAATTAAAGCCTTCATCATCGGAGTTTACCCATAAATAAAATATCACAGGGTTTTTGCGAATAAAAATTCTGTAGTACTTTGTGTCTAAATGGCGTTATGTATATAAACTTGCCTTGCCTTACTCTGTACAGACTTGGATCATGTATAGGATGACTAAAGGTACATGGTGTTATCAATTTATTTGAAAACATATCGGGCCGCTGGCTTGTTGGTACCATCCTACAGGGAAATAAAATGAAATGAATACATATTGACAGTAAAGAATGATACGTGATGTGTACAAGCACATATATGCATATCTGCATGTATGACATACCAAGTAGTATACATTTATACATGTAGTCCTGCATACTGGGGTACAGACCAAGATACTTGCTTTTAGCTATATGAAATAAAGGTATAGTAAAATAACCAAAAATTTGCATTACATACATACATTGGATTGTTATACCATAGGTATAGACTGACTGTATATGTTGATTTATGTGTACATATTTCATGCATGTACCACACACACAGAAAATATAAGTTTTAGAATTGAAACTGATGATTTTCATCATTTTAGTTCAAATGTATAAGCGGCTGCTATTATATTCATTATACTTTTTTGATAATACCTTAAACATTGCTCATTGAGCACACTTTAGGGAAACAGTTCAGGGCTGTGGAAGGGATTTTAGATAGATTTATTTAATTACACGAGTAACCTATTAATAGGTTACTCATTCAGTGTAAGATGTAGAAATGTCATTAAAATGTTTTTTTTTTGTTTTTTTTCAGAACCTCTTTAGAGTTCTGATAAAAGAATATTGAAAATCCAGTATAGTAACCCTTATGTTACTATACTGTTCAAGTTCAAGTTCCCCTGAATTGTATATTTAGTTTGGATATGGTAAAGAACATTCACCTTAAAATGTGCAACTAAATAAAATACATACTTTTAGAGCTAAATAAGAAAGTGTTCTTCTCCTGCAGGTGTGTGATCTGCATGATGGATTTTGAGTATGGGGATCCTGTCCGGTTCCTCCCGTGCCTTCACATCTACCACGTGGACTGCATTGACCCCTGGCTGATGCGCTCCTTCACCTGCCCCACCTGCATTGAGCCAGTAGACGCAGCCCTGCTGTCCACATATGAAACGAATTGAACGCCCCCTGGTGGCCTCTAATGCCAAGAAGCAACTGTACCCTTTTTGCTGATACTGTCCTAGCTGTTCAAACAGGTCACCAAGCAGATGAAGCATTATGCTTTTGTTAGGAAGGCGTTTTAGGATGCATACACCAGTTGTGTATCGTGCCCTACAGTGCCTCGCTTAGGTCGGGTAAGGATATATGGCGGCTAGCGAAATTCTTTTGCAGTAGGACGTGCCAAATCAAACTCAATGAAGAATGTAGAAAGCTGAGCAGTTACTGCAAAGTGTTACCCCAGAGTTATTTCACTTCCACATAACTGGCAGATAGTTTTCAGGGTAATTGAATGCTCCAAATGTTACTTACTTCCCCTTTCCTGAATTAAAGATAGGGTTGGTAATGTGCTTCTGAAGCATAATTTGTTATATTTTAAGAAATCATCTTAACATCCTGACAACAATCAATGAATCATATGCTCTGAATTTTGGAGAAAACGCTGTCTGTAGCTGTAGCCATTAGCCATCTTTGAGTGAAATGATTGGCTGGCTGACCTGCGTGTTTACGTACGTACCTGTCTGCGCTGCACAGTCTGCCTGTCCATTTGTTGCGCAGGACTGGATTCTCATTCTGAGCGTCACGGAGTCTTCCACGATGATAGCGTTAGGTGTTTTCTAACAGGAAAGTATGACGGCGTGTAGGTTAAAAAGATATAGAGCCAAACAGTCTGAGATTATAACACTGCAAATTTGTGTGAAAAAAAACACACACACACTACTGAAAGCAAGCGCATACTAATAGCACACACACGGTACTAAAAAACCTCGCACCTGTGAATGTGCAGACACAGTAGTGTGTGTGAGAAGTCATACATGTGTGTATGCCTGATCATGTGTATTTGTGAGATTATACATGTGTGAATGGGCCATCTATGTGCAGGTGCTTTCAGTGGTGTGTGTGTGTGTATGTTTGTGTGTGTGAGACACGATTTTCTGCGTTTATTTTCTCAGATAATTGGGCTCTGTAATCGTTTTTCCTGATATGGCGACATGTGAATGAGACATGGATGCGGCTGTGATGCTCTCCTTGTTGGACTCATCCTCCAGCAATAGTCAGGTAGTGTGTGCTGTACTTTGGGGGTGTGGCTTTAGAGGAAGGCCTGAAGGGGGGGGGGATGGTTTGTATACTTTCAAAGTGTTGCTTACTTTCTGGTTGCTCTAGAATTACCAACCCCAGCTTTAATGTGCAATATGTTATTTTTTCAATGAAGAAACATGAAATCTGAGTTGACCGCTCCAGAGCCATCAGTGTTTCACAGAACGGCCATCGCAAAAAATCACAATTCTTTTTCAAAGGAATTTATCGCTAAGAATATCACAAAACAACAAGACTCAAAATAGATTCCAATCATCAAACCACAGTAAAATATTTCTGATCAATATGCTAAGGGGTCACATTAAAGAGATCTTATGGTGTCATTTCAGAGTTTAGAAAGGGTTTTGTTGAGGGTTTTTTTTGCTGGCTGGTAGTTTGTTGTCTGCACTATAGTTCTTCCTTCGAAGCTGCTTTTATATATGTGGATCTGTTTGTTGTCCCACTTACTTACACACACACACACACACATATACATACATGCATAGGGTACATGCATAGGGTTGTTCTCTGGTTTGTTTCAAAATCACCCGTTAGTGTGTTTTGTTTTTGTTATCAGTTAGTGTTAGTAGTCACAGAGAAAAGATGCGCTGGGTAGTCTCCCTCAAAGTACCTCTTGACTAATCCTCATGTGATACTCCGGACTTCATAGATTTCACAAGTGTGTGTGTGTGTGTGTGTGTGTTTAACCCTGTCTGTTGTTGTAACATTATCTTAGTTTCCTCGGTTCTCTAGTTGGAAACCTTTGGATCTTGTGTTGTTGTGTCGTTGGCCTTCGTACAGCAGATTATGCATATCCAGATCATGATTCTGATAAAACAACATTATATTATTTAGGTTTTGGTATTGAACTTTATGTAGACTATTTGATATGGACTGATTGATGTATCACACAACTAGAATGGTGAAAGAGAACCTGCAGCTGTGGAATGGAATGTATTGTGAATGTAAATTATCGTAGCTTTTAAAGACGTGGCCAGTGTAAGTCAAAATGATATTTCTCATTTACTCAGACTGCTGTGCCTTCTGAGGCTGAAGAAAGCCAAATTCTGTGAAGTACAATCATTTCTGGCATGATCTTTTTATTTGTCTTAGTTGTCCTCTTACCAGCACTGTACTGATTTATGAGTAAAAAAAAAAAGGCTTAGGATAAAGCCAGATGTTTACTCTGGCCACTGGTAGTCTTTTTTTGTGTTTGATTTGATAATGCGTGTAGCCAGGACACAGCTTTTAGGGAAACTCTGTGACCACAATAAAAGTGGATACCAAACTAAAAGAGTGTAATGTCTCTCTCTAGAACCGCGTGCTTTTCTTCTGCTTCCTTCTGCATTAGTTTGCTGATTTCTGAATTTCTACAAAGTAACTTGAAACTAGAGCTGTCCAAGTAACTTGATTAATCCTAAATTATTTTGATTAAATAGATAACCAAGATTAATTGTAAGAACGTGCAACAAGATCACAGTGGCAATTGCCTTCATGTTGCTCAGTCTTTGTATTGAGAACTCAGACTGATGTTTTAACGGCTTGATTTTGAATTTAGAAGGAAAATAACCAGAAACTAAAAAGACAGTACAAACATCCAGTAAGTAAGGACTATTAAAGCGAGTGCAAAATAGTGTAATAACTTAAAGAACAAACAAAAACAATGCTCCAAACTTGGTAATTGGTCACTTGGTTGGATTTGAACTAATCGTGGTGATCTTCTTCAGCTGTATTCAGATTAAATGACCCTGTTTTATTAAATCTATGATCTTCTTATGTTACAGAATGGTTAAATCTGTAAATCAATAATGTTTCTGATATTTTTGTAATTACCTTAAGATTAGATTAGAATTATATTGTGTTCTATAATTTGCATTTTTATTCCTGCCTTATCACTGTCATGTGGCTGGGTGTGCAGGGATTTGTGGTGATAATTCTAACCCCAATGTTCGTCTGTGTTTAAGGGTAAAACTTACCATCTAAAATGGCAAAATGAAGCGTTTGACATCAAATCGGATTTCTGTTTTGTTGTTCTGTCCTTGACTTCTCGATTTGCAAATTTTTGCACAACAGGGTTTGTTGCCCCTTGTGTCAATCACATAGCTAAGCTAACTTCCCATTTTCATTTCCTCATAAATCCATATTGCCATCTCAAAATTGCAATGAAACTTAATAAACACAAAATCATAGATTATATGATTTTTAAACAAACATTTTATTAAATAATCGATCGTATTTACAGTATTTAAAACACATGATATTGCAGATCACGTTTCTGACAAGAATATTCCAAAAAAATTGGATATTTTGTATTGTTTGCAGTTACAGATTACAGAACTGGTGTAACAAAGTAAGTAAAGTGAGTAGTCTTGCAGTACAAAAATAAATCTCTCTAAGCCGTCATAATACTGTGTCCTTCAAAACGCATAGATTCCCATGCTGATGGTGGCCAGAGCTACAAAAAGTCCAAGAACCACTCTTAAGAGCGGTGGGGAAACATTGATTGTTGTCCCTGGGATCTGGACCGTTTTGGCATTTTCTAATTTATGATTCTGAAATTCATTTTGGATGACACTCAGCATCTTCTGTAAACCATCGAAGACCTGCAAAATGATGACAAGAACATCCATCAGTGACTGAACAATCACAAACGCATGTTAAACATGTATTCTGTCCTCAAAGTGAGCTGTTTTCTGTACTGTGGTTTCTCAAACGTCTGCATTATCTATTTGCTTTCCTTCTGTTCTGCCGAGCCATCTTCACTCCTTACCTCAATGTTTAACTCGAAGGCTCTGATGGCTTCCTCTAGCACGCCATTCTTCTGCTCCTCCGTCAGCTCCACACTGTTCATCCTGCTGCGATACAGTTGTTTGAACCGATTGGGACTAGAGACACCATCAAAGGTGAAGAAGGCCAAACCATCGTTGGTCTTCAGCCCCAGGGCCTTCTGGGTGATCCTGCCCAGGACCTGTCCCCCAGAGAGGTCACCCAGGTACCGGGTGTATGCATGGGCAACCAGAAATTCTGGATTTTCTCTGCTGATCTGCAACGCCAGATAAGAGGAGTGTTATTTATACATCGCTCACCCTGTGTGTGTGCAGGTGCGTGTGCTACAACTTTGGGACCTACCTGTCTGAGTCTGTGGCAGTATCGTTTTGTGGCTGCAGGGACAACAATCTTCTCTCTCCAGTCCTGCCCATAGAAGTATTCCAGATCTTTCTCAATGCTCTCCAGTCTGGCCAGTTCGGCTGGGAAGTAAATGGGAGCAACACTGGGGTGATTGGAGTTCCTGTCCAGCTCTTCCTCCATGGTCTGGTAGATCTCGTACAGCGAGCAAAGGAGGAGCTGAGGAAAAGAGTCAGGTTTGTCTTATGAAAACCTCATACTGTCAAATCTGGACATTTGAAAATGGTGGTTGAGTTGAGTATTTGGGTAAACAGTTACTTATGATCTCTGCTAAAGATATGGTACAGTCTGTGATTGTTACCTTAAACTGTGGCAGGGTGATCTGTCCCTTTAGAAAGCTCAGCATCAGTTCGGTGTTTTCTGCCCTGACGTGACTCTCTTTTGTCACCTTTTTGATTTCTTCTGACAGATCACTGCGACAGGAAATGAAGCACAGTCAGCAAATCATCATAAACAGAGACGCATAAAGACCGAGAGCAGCAGGCAAGAAACAGGCAAAAGGTGCACTCCAAAGTACAGACAATACTTAATAACACAATAACACACCTAGAGATGTTTAACAGCACAAGACCATGTGCATGCAAACATATAATATTTCAATAAAAGCATTCTCAATGCATGTCAGAGATGGATACCACAAGCAGTGATGAAAGTGAGGAAGAAAGATTTGTAGGCAATAAATTGCATCCTCTAACCTACCTGCCAGTTATCTGCTTTGCTGCCATCTGTGTCTTCTCTGTCTCCATTTATGGGTCTGAAAAGGGACACAATGCAGACATAATCCATCTCTGACACCAACACCATACAGTGATCGAAGGCACAGAAAGTTAACTGGAGGTTATGAATTTGTAACTATGATAAAAACAGCAAATTGTAGGTTGGCTTCCACTCACCAATTACGATGAATTCCTTTAAGGATAGTAGTTTGATTTGTGTCCTCAGTGATTCTCTGATCTCTCTCTGGATGTCCAGTACAGTTTGTGCTCGATATCCTCTTTTCCCTCGTATATATATGATCCTCCTCAGTCTCCTCCCTCTGTACCAGCTGAATGAAAACAGGAACTGAGAGTCACCATCTGGAACACCACTGTACCGGAGGAGGAGTTTTGACTAACCATGATATGGCAACTTCAGGGAAAACAGAGGGGAGGGAGGCCTAAGCATGATGCAGCAGCTCCAACTTGTAAAGGCGATGAGGGAGGGACTATGGCGCTAAACATGATACAGCAAGTTGAGGAATGGCCTGGGAAAGGCAGGATGTTGACTTAGCGTTCAACGTGGAGGCGCAGAGAAAAGGAGTGGCTAACGCTAAACATGACAGTGTAGGTTTCTGTGCTGGGGAGGGAGGAAGTGAGAGACCGTGACTGTGTCAGGGCGACAACAAAACTTTCACACAGTTTTGAGTTAGTTGGATCACAGATATATTTTGTCAGTGATTTGCTTTTTTTAAAAAGCTGTACCATTAGACATTATTGAAACTGTAATGAAAACATAATTTAGGGCTTTAATAACTCTGCACTCACCGTTTCCACAAGACTTGGCCTGTGTATGAGAACAAATACTGTGTCCTTCAAGGATGCATCCAATGAAATACTTAAATAGAATGAAACTGTCATTTTATTATATAGTGCCCATAAATGTATTGACTCTTGGATTTAAAACAGTGTTTATGTGACCGAATAGACCATTTGTGCACTGGTACACTCCATGGCAAACAGTTTAAGGATATTTAAAAAATACTGGATAAATGCAAGTACCCATTTCATATTGGCAATTAAGTACTCCATGTGCAAAAGACATAAAAACTCATCATGTTAGGAGTTCTGATTTTTTTTTAAATCCTAAAATCCATCGCAGTTACATAAATATCCTCTCATTTACAAACTTATGTAAAGCCGAACTGGCTCACCCAGTACAAGAACAGTGTCAGCAGCACAATTGCGCCTACTCAGCATAACTGCTCACATATGAAATCAGTTCACGCTCACTTTAAGCTAAGCGTGACTCAGCAAAACTCCAGACAGGAGGAGGAGGAGGAGGAGGAGACAAACAACTCACGGGGTTCTCCGCCATACCCGAAGCTGAGGTAGAGAGTTCAGTGAACGCTCACAATGCGACGAGTTTGTGTTTTAAACCTTGTTGAAGTTCACAAGCCGTCTGTGTCAGCCACCGCTAACTTTCTGTCTGCTCGGTGAGGTAACGGTGATGGCCGCCATTACTGCAGCGCGTGCGTCCACGAGAAACTTAAAACGAAGTGCGGTGCAAAATGTCCCCGTAACCGTGTGTGCCGGTCACCTGCTGCTCGGTCAATAACAATTTAAACAACTAATCAATTAAATGTCTTTCAAATTATAAATAGTTAAAACACATTTGCAGCCAAACTGTTATTTTATTTGTTATATTAACCGAAAACCTGAATCATGTCTTAGGTAAGCTAACTCACAAAGAGCTTGTGATATGATGCAATACATACACACACTAAAACACGTACACAAATATATATATATATATTATTTCGGTAATTATCTTTTATTAGCATCTGACCAGTGGTGCAAAGTAAGTATAGGAATTAAGTATGTTCAGGAGAATTTGTACATAAATGGAATGTAAGTACTATTGCAAATTATTACTATTAGCTCACATCCGAAGGAAGTCTATACTTGTACTTAGCTACCTTTGTCAACATAGCTTTGTTACTCTGTATAAAATGAATTCTAAACAACACAACAACTACATTAGTTAAGTGTTGGGCGTTTTAATCTTTTTGAGTTCTTCCTATAACACAATTACTATAAATGCTTTCTAGTAAAGTTCAGGTTCATTAGATAAAGTTTAAAAAGCGTCAAATGATTGGTTACTACATTTCCTCGTGAGACACGGTCGTTTTTTAGTTTAAGACAGGTGGTGAAGTGCTGATTGACATAGTTTTGTTAACCCAAAGAGTGTGTAAATTCCACTTGATTTGAGATTTTTTTGTTTTATTAGTTTTACTTCAAAAATGTATCCAAAAACACTTGAGTGAAAGTACTATCAGCAGCTCACTTTATCCACAATTACACCATGATTGTATTACTTTGTTTTTATTAGAACGGTCCTATCAACATGTCTTTAAACTCACCTATACTATATTTTTACAAGTGGATTGAGATTTTATTCACAGGTAAAAGTGACTCTTGGCCATATATAAAAATTCACCATTTTCCTGTCATTTTTGTTTTTTACATGGGGATTCAGCATTTTTGGCAATAACAATGTCTCATCTGATGTTCCTAGGAAAATTAAACAGGCAGTTATGGATCACATGACAACATGTTTGACTTTTAGTGACTTTAGTGCTTGCTACTCACTTTGTTTTGTTTGGGGACGTCAATGAGTCACATGTCTCTGCTGTAACAGTTGCATTTCCCAGTGAATTATGGGAGTGGTTTTTTGCCATTCTGCTGTTATAACCCCATTCTACCATTAGATGTCAGTCACGAGAGGAAAAGAAAACAGAATTGTAATTCATAGATACATTTATTATAAAATGGATAAGAACTGTTGATATTTTTTGGCGTCTTATCAGAACTTATCATTCAAAACACATGAAGTCAAGGTCCTCAACATACCTTAAAATCCATCATAATTGTGGCGTTTTCTTTACAGTACTCGCCCATTGAGTTTGTATCATGGTATCTACTACTAAATATGATGATATGACTGTTTGTTCTTTCTGAATCTTCGTGCCTCTCATTGTTTGGTGAATTAGATGGATAATGAAATGGACTGTGGGCTTGCATGCAGCCCAAGAAAGACAAAAAGCTCTTACAAAGACTTTGTGATTGACTTGGTTAATCTGGAGGAGTCAGGTTCAGATATTGAGGACTACACAACAGAAAGACTTCATGAGGTGAATACCTACAGGACTATTTAAACAGCTGCCATCGTATCTGGATGTCAGATGGACTTTTTAAATCAATATCACTGTTTAGAGCTATTGTAAATTGTCTGTCACCTGCAAATATATCAACATTTATTTGTGATGGTTTACTATTCAGCCTTTTCAGGATTCCATTGGCTCACACCGGCTGGAAAGGCAACAGTCTGGTAATGACCATATATAGTTTTTCTTTTGGAAGCATTGACAAACACCATGCATGTAATGTATTGTAGTAGTTGGATAGTAGCTCATAGTTTGGTATTATCCATTGCAGGTAAAAGCACAGAATCAGGACTTTTTGAAGTTCAGTCTGCTGCCCTCCTCCCTGTCTATACAGTCTGTGTATCACAAGGCAGACAGGGCGAGAGAGGTGAAGAAGAGGTGAGAGAAGAGATAAGACAGAAGAATATGGGATCATATTCATTTTAGTCTGTTTCTTGAAGAAGGATGTATTTTTGGAAAATGCCCTTGACATTCTCTTCCCTTAATATTCTAATTCAAACTTTTATATCACCCATCCAATATCAATTTCAACTTGTGCTTCTTTATGCTAACATCCTAAACAACTTGTTGCAGTCAGGTTGTACAGCAGAGGGCAGCATTGATCAGGTAATTATTTTATAATGCTTCTCTTGAGTTAATTTTGTACTTTCAGTCGTACCCTTCATCATCATCTCCTTATTCCTGTCTGTTCTTTCCAGGCCAGTCCAGGCTCCATGCTGGAGCACTGGATCTGTCTAGATGACCAGAACATCATGGCGGATTGTGCTTTCACCACTCCAGTATCTTACAGTCCTACTGGTCCACTGACCGATAGGACTACTCCCAATTTATCTATGAACAGTCCCACAATTTCAGCCTGGGGCACCCTCAGATCCACTTCCATGGACCCAGGCTGCTCTGACATGGATCTTGTCAGTGCTGCAGCTCATCTACACCTTCTGGGAGAATCAATGTCTCTAATCGGACACCAACTCCAGGAGACCAATGTGAGTAACGTGATGGAGAAAACTGTAATTTAGGGCTTGTTTTCTATTGCCAGCCTGGCAAACATCTTCAATTTTATCTCCACATTACAAAGACAACACAGTGGCTGCACCTTTGACAAATGAATATCCACATTTTATATTTGTCAAATCGAAAACACACCTAACATAAGCACAGCCCCACAAGTCAGTGTTGGAAGTGTCTAGTGTTGTTCATCTTTATTATTGACTGTCAGAGGAGAGGCATTGCATATTAAAATGTGGCCACCAATCAAAACTATAACACAGCGGGAGAGCAAATAAGATACAGTAAATGGAGATTGGTGCAGTCAACATCAGCCAAGCTAATTAGGACAAACTGAAATGGCACCAGCTAGTCTTATGAATGTGTAGAATAAGAGTGCAACAATACATCATGGCACAGTATGTCACCACACAATGATGTGCACATATGCAGTCAGGAGCCAAGAAATATAATGAAGTATTAGATCATATAGTATGCAAGCAACAGATAAGTCATGGAGGATAAAAGGTTTTAAGAAACATTTCAAAAATGTAATCTTGTTTCTGCTTTCTGGTCCGTCTCTCAGGCAGTACAATTTGTCAGCAACATGCTTAACGGGTTTCACATCAAGTATTTTGCAGATAGTATATCCATTTCATCGAGGTAACATGAATCCCCCACTGTGTGTCTCTACAGAAACTGGTGTGTGTATCCAGTAGCCTGTCTCTGCTCTTGGACTCTCTGTTGTGTGCTTTGGCTCCGCTGGTCTCCCTGACCTCACAGATTCCAGAGCTCAGGAGCTGCACGCACAGTGTGGTGAGAGCCTCAGCCACGTAGCAACACATACAGCACACACATAGACCGCTGAAACAGTCAGTACGTTAATTAACGATCAACAAGCTCTCCCTTTTCTGTCTTTGAAGGCTGCCACTAAGGAAAACATTGCTTATCTGATGCCAGGATTGTGAGTGATGGAGACACAAAGTTATGTTATGCTGAACAATTTTGGTTGTTTATACCCGGGGGGGGGGG